>CALSCR010002377.1:0-14259 GCA_943704495.1 Pigoraptor chileana
GGGGGGGGGAGGGGCGTGTCATCGGCTGGATTAGATGGAGTAAATTGCCGAGGTAATTGACGTGCATACGCATGCAACAAGGCGCATGCACCACACAGCAGAGACAACACAACATATGACACACAACACACACGCATATATGACGACACACTCAAACACACCTGGTACATGATTGCAATGTCAACAACAATTTGGACGCATCCGCAAAGCACAAACTGGAACGGAGCCGCCCTTGCAATAAAATATATTGTCTTGAGGATGTCACCCGCAAGCCATCCGAGAACCATGCTCGTACTGAGCATGAACGAGAGAGATTGTGTGTGCGTTGTGCATGTATACGGTGTGGTGTCCGTGTGCGAGTGTGTGGAGTGAGGGTGTGTGTGGAGTGAGGGTGTGTGTGGAGTGGGGTGGGAGGATTTGAGTGCTCAGTACAAGAGGAGTGCATTGCAACGCAAACATTCATGGATCTCCACGAGTAATCACAACATCACAATAGGAAAAAGACAAACAAATGAGATGCACACAATTAGAACATATTGCGTGCAATGACCAACCTCATTCCCTCTGTCGACTTGCTCATCTGATTGCGATACCACTGCGGCAGCCCAAGTGTGGCTTCCACCAACACGGACACGAGCCCAAGTCCCTCGACAAAGTTGGGGTGCGTCCCGCAGAACGTGCACAGAAACGCAACAATTCCAGAGAAGATTACGAGGAATACAGCATAGTCGGCAAGATATGACCACCGCCAGAATTCGTCAAAGTTCAGATCTGTGGGTGGGTGGATGTGTTGGAGGCAAATGTGGGCGTTAGAGTACCCAAGTTTGAGCCTTTCGAGCAATTATGTTTCAACAACTTGAGATATTGTCAACACACACTCCACTGATCAAAAATGCAAATGTCATTTATCTCCTAATTACATTCCAGCAATGAGAAGGCGCATGGACAATTAATGGAGAAGGTGTGTAAAAGGGTCTCACCAGCAAGCGTCCGCCGCTTGGAGAGAACTTCGCCCTCGCGTCTCAGCCTGCGATTGCAGACAAGAATCAGATGCGAAAATTGTGAGACAGCGCAAACTATTGAGCCTCGTGCTTTGCAGCGCATACGTTTTAAATGTGCTCTAATAGACACCATGCTCCTCTTCTCACTCCAGGCTGATTTCTGCCCACTCGACAATTGGCGAAAATAGTATCCAAGACAGCCGCATACACACTGATCAAAATTCCGTTGGTTGCGATCGCCTTAAGATTGATGCGAGTGCACAACATGGGCGAACCGCAGAGATAAGAGTAAAGAGATCAACAAACCGCACCGAATGCACAGGTCCAGCATGAAGGTTTGTGCAATTATCATGAAGACGCTTTGAAGCATAAGTGGCGTCTCGAATTGTTTGTAATACCTGAGTACGAGGTTTAGAAAAAGAATGTCGCAAACGTCAGTGCAAGCAGCGACAAATCATCGATAAATTCATAGCAAAACTTCAGTTCATGGTGCCATGACACCGGGCACTTACCAGAAAAAGATGCGGAGTATGTTTGCAATTAGCAGGACAAAGCACACCATCGTGGAGAATCCCTGAATTCGATGGCGTGTACAGGTGAATCGCATCAATACGGTGACGGACACTATCCCAACCTGAAGAGAGTTTATCAGCGACATTCTTCCAACGAATTATAATGCATCATGTTCAGTTCGATCCCACACACCTGCCACTGCCGCGACGCCTTGATCTGCTTGTACTGGGGAATGTACGGGAGGATGCCACCAAACACCACTCCCACCATGGCGGGATACGCAATCAGGGCGGTCCAGTCCATGTTTGCAAGAGACATTGGCCAGACTATGTGTGAGGGTAAGTGGCTTCTACGTCGGACTTTCAGTAAGCTCGCCTTTCTCTCGATCACAACAATAGTTCTAATCATGTAAAAGAAAGAAACCTGCAATAGTTGCCGCTGACTTCCCAATGCTAGCCGAGCGAGGACCGGCGAATGCGTGACGTCACGTGTTTTTTTATTTATTGAAGAGCGGGAATTTTCATTAAACAGGACAGAAAATATTGAAGAAAATGTCAAGCTGTTCCAAATTAATAGGACGGGTGCGAGTACGGCCATTCCGCCACGGTGACTGTGGACCACTTCGATTAAAACCGAACAATAATCTGATCAGCAAGATGGAAAACAGATTACAAGCAAGGGCTATTCACCCCATGAGGCCACAGTTGATGTATCTGCTGAAGCATATTGCAAGGTGATGTGAGTTTAAGTTTGCAGGCAGCCACACCGGTCGGGATCCCATATTGACTGGGCAGTTCCTTCAGTAGGGCATGCGAACTGGTCCGCACTCGCTTCTTGGCACAAGGCCTGACTGGCATTGTTCTTGAGTCTTGCATCTCCGTCTTCGATTGCTCTCTTGGAATCGAGAAGTCCCAAGTGCTGAGTCCTACCCACCTTTCGTCGGTCTGTGTGGATTGCGAACTCAGAAGGGCGACTGGCTGCAATCCGAGCGAAATGTCGTTTGGGGGATATGATGGCGGGAAGGTACAAAAGGCGGCTTTCGTTGAAAAGACAAAGGCCGAGCGGTTGGAGCGGGCAAATGAGCGGGCGGAGAAAGATGCGCTCGTGAAGAAGACAGCGGCCGCTGTGAAGATTCAGGTATGTTCTGTGCTGCCCTATTTTTTCTTGTAATTTTTGTATGGAACCAATTGGGAGCAAATTGGTTTGGGTATTAATGATGAATATAATGATGCATAGTCATTTACTAGGGGACTTTCATACCTCATACATTGTGTGTGTGTTTGTGTGTGTATTCTCAACGACCACCGGCAATGAGCGCCAACACTCGCATGTGGGCATACAACTACTAGATCGTATGATTACTGACTTTGCCCCTGAAACAACCCCGCAATGATGCGCCTGCTGCAAACATGCATGATCGACATCATCCCCTGCCACTCCACAGGCGCGCGTGCGGCGTTTTCTGTCACTCCGGCGGGTGCATTCGCTGTGGAGGGCAGAATTTGACGCCAAATTTGCCTTCTCGGAGGTCAACGCAGATGCAGAGACAAGACAAAATGGCAGCCAGCCACCCGCAACGCCCGAAGTCGCCGCCCTGCCCCTGCGCTCGAGTGCACACGATGCGTTTGTTACAACTGGCCGGTTACTTGCGTTTTACCGACCGAAGAGGGACGGACAACGGCTTGTTCTTCTTCTTCGATGGCTATTGATTGAGATGGATCCGTCCGCCAAGGTATCAACGGGAACCGCGGCATACGTTTCTCTATCGTTTCACAAAACGCTTGCCTCGACCTGGCTGCGGCAGCTCAAGAGTCTCACCCTCCGCGCCATCACAACTGCAATGGCCATTTCGCGCGTTCAAGGGAGGGAGGCATCCCGCACGCTCGGTGTTCTGTTGCGTGCCGTTGTCACTTACACAGATGCCCAGCCATGGGTCGCTGCGATGAAGCTTGCAGACTCTGCCAGACAGCCTCTTTCGAAGTTGTGTGGGGCCGTGCTGGGACATCTCGTGGCAAGCAACATGTTCGGGATGGTGGGTGACTTTCTCGGAAGGACAGTTGCGATTCCAACGCCCGTAGTTGACAAGCCAACGCTTGCTGCAATCCTTGTGGTGTGTGGGCGCGCCCTCGTGTCGCGCGCCTTGAAGCCGGATGCCATGGCGCTGTTCATGGTTGGAGTTCTGCAGACGCCCGCCCTCATCCACCACGCGACAATCATGTGCCCTGGTGAGTTGTTCTGTTGCTTGCCACTGAGTCTTTTCTTGCTCTATCTTAGTTGTGTTACTACTGTGCTTGGGTCATGTTGCTGCTGTTGCGTATGACATCATGTCAAGCAAGGCTGCGTATATTTTTTTTATTCATCTCAGTGCCATGATCTCCCTTGTGGTCCGTTGAACGCATCCAATTCCGATCGCTGCATCGCCTTTCCAAATATGCGCTAATCCCACCCTCCCTCCCTCTTTCGCTCTCACCGTGTATGTCCGTAGATGTGGTGAATTCGTTCGACTCACTCGGTATCAGCGCCGCCTGCTTTGACACGCTCGCGCAGGATCAAACCCTCCGAATATTGTTCAACGCACTCGAGGGAAACTACATGCTTTGCCTCATCGGGAATCTCGCTCAGCTCTGGCTGAATGGTTTGTCCAAAGCGGGTAAAAGCGGGACGGGTAACGCCAAAGATGGTGACCTCGAGGCTGTCTCCCGGCGGGTGTCGATCGTCGTGTGCCTCTTTGAGCGATGTCATAGCTACGTTGCAAAGAAAGCAACCAATCTGACGACATTCCATCCCATTTTTGGATGGTTTTCGGGGTCGACAATCCGCAGGTAATCATTTTTCAACGCGCACAGCCCATTGTCATAGTGCAGGCCATGACCTCTGATGCGTTGTTGGTCGTGTTGGTTGCCGCGAGTGCTTTTTTGCTTTGGTTTTTGTTTGAGCCATGAAACGGCTTCGCACAACTAATTTCCTATGAAGCATGATGTGTCTTAGGCCAATAATGGGTGAAATTGCTCGCCAATTCTTCCTCTCTTCTTTGTGGTGCTGTGCACCCTGCGATTTAAAACAAAAGACAAAGGACACTGACTGCAATCCTTCACTCTTTCTTGCCTCATGAACACATTGCGCCGTCCAGCCTCCACGAGGTCTTCCCGCTCGTGTTGCAACAAATTCAACTTCTCTGGTCACGCGATGCGGTTGCGCTTCTCTATGTCGATGCCCTCGGTCCCCTGTGCGACGCCGGCACACGCTTAAAGACAGGCACGTCAAAGGAAGATATGCAGCAGCGTTCAAAAGCCGTGACAAGTGCGGCCCTGCGTGTGAGGCTGGCCAGTCGGCTCTATCGCGTGGTGTCGGCAACCCTCCCCAATCACCGCCAGGAAGTTGTCAATGCGGTTGCATACCATCCGGACCTGCTACCCCGGCTGTGGCGGTTCCTGTACATGCTGGGGCCAAACGGCGAGATGAAGATCTTCCTGGAGACGGCAACAAGGCCCGGGAAGGAGCCGCTCATTGATATTCTTGTTCTCTTTTGCGAGTGCTGCACGCATCTCATGCTGTGAGTGGGCATTGGTACTTTTGTTTTGGTCCCTTCACTGTGCACTTTCACTAGTCGCACTGATATAATGTTAGTTGTGTGTGCGTGCTGTATTGCATTGATAAGTACGCCGGGTACAGTGTCTCGCACTCACTCGCACTCACTCGCCATTTTACAACACGCGCTTTTCCTGCTTTTTCCTTCTGTGTATTATTTTCTTGTGTGCTCTGGCAGCATTCTCGGAGACGATGAGCTCTATGACAAACAGTCTCCATTTTCGCTAGCCGAGGTCGTTTCTCTTGCTAAATTCCTCAACGAACTGGTGTTTCGCATCATTTGGCTCGGTCCTCCCGTTGGTAAGCTTGCCGGGGAGACGACTGTGCATCCCGCGGCTACGGCAGTGGACGTGTCGCGGACCAGCCTGGAAGACCCCGATGCAGCTCTTCACGCGGCCCTTCTCAAGTCTTCCCGGAAGCTGCTATCCCTTCTCTGCGATCGCGATTCGCGGCGGCCGTTCATGCCGTCGCCTGCCTCGTGGCTGCTGAAGGAGCTGACGACATCTTCGCTCGCCTCGCACAAAGATCGCGCAGAGAGTGCACTGGCGTACCTTCCGCATGCGATCGCCTTCAAGGACCGTGTTGCGATATTCAGGGAAAACGTTGCGCGGGACAAGGAACTCGTTGCTTCTGCACTTGGCAACGCACCGGCACCCATGGCAACCGTCCGCCGCGGTCACGTGCTGGAGGATGGATACCGACAGTTTGGACGACTGGCGACGACATCGTGGAAGGGCACGGTGCGCGTGCGGTTTGTGAACGAGCAGGGCCTAGACGAGGTCGGCATAGATCAGCACGGCGTCTTCAAGGAGTTTTTGGAACAGACGATTGCGCGTGCCTTTGATCCCGGCCTTGGGCTGTTCACCTCGACTCCCGAGACCCGACAGCTGTATCCCAACCCACAGTCGGCAGTGCAGGACGACCATCTGCAGCTGTTTGAGTTTGTGGGGAGGGTGCTTGGCAAGGCGCTGTACGAAGGCATCGTGGTTGACGTGCAGTTTGCGCGCTTTTTCCTGTCGAAATTGCTCGGTCGGCAAACCCACTTTGATGAGTTGCCGTCGCTTGATCCGACGCTCTACAAGAACCTCGTGTTCGTCAAGTCTTACGAGGGTGACGTGGAGGATCTGGGGCTGACGTTCTCTGTCGATGAAGAAACTTTTGGAAAAGTGCAGTCGGTTGAATTGCGTCCCGGAGGTCGCGCTGTGTCCGTTACAAATGAAAACAGGTGGGGAATGGCTATAGTACTCTAGATGCGTAGATCGACGGTCATTTACAAGACATGTCATGGACCATCTGCGGGGTCTATTGTTGAATTTCCGTCGACTCGCCAACTTGAATGCTCTCAGTCTCCTCGCTATCACTTTGTAGTCCCTTCGGTTCTTGTGTGTTGGTAAGGAGTCTCGCGTTCATGGGCGACAGCAACAGCTCATCACTTCCCCCGTCCCTATCCCTTCCCCTTCCCTCTCTCCTCTCCCGTCTCCCTGTCTCGCATCCCTCTAGGATTCTGTACGTATATCTCATGGCCGATTACCGGCTGAACAGGCAGTTGCGCGCGCAGTCGGACGCATTCGTGCGCGGATTCCGATCGGTCGTCGCTGGCTCCTGGCTGCGGTTTTTCTCCGCAAGTGAGCTGCAAACCCTCGTGTCGGGCGATTCGGGTGACTTTGGTGAGGCGTCAAAATGTCCGCGTGCGTGACCGTCGAGTGCGCAGTTGTGTCTCATTCTTTGTTTGTGTTTTAGGTTGTCTGTCTTGGATACGTCCAACGACTGGATTGATGTGGCTGCTTCGCTTCTTAGCCATGAGCAAATCGGTGATTTTGCCTATTGATTGGTGATGTGGGAATCGCTACTTATCCGGTCTCACAGACGTCGCTGACTTGCGAGCACACGTCGTGTACTACGGCGGATACCACGACCGCCACCAAGTCATCCGTTGGTTGTGGGACGTGAGTGTCGCCAGAGCAATCTCCTCTCTCGGTCGATTTTTTGTTTTGCAGAGTCTATTGAGGTAGACCTGATCTTACATTATGGTATCTCTGGTGGATTCTCATACGTATGGGAAGTTATTAGTTGGGTTTTTGTTCCTGACCTCTGGCTGCTGTGACCTCTGGCTGCCGGTCAACTCAGCCTCCAAAACTCAAGCGAACTTCAATGAAGTTGCTGCGTGTGCAGCTGCGAACAGTAGCCCCACGCGAACCTTCAACCTTCTCTTGGCCCTCATACAATGATGCCTTCATGTCTTCCACACGCCAGATTCTCGGCGACTTCTCGCCAGCAGAGCGTGCATCCTTCCTCAAGTTCGTGACGTCTTGCTCCCGACCGCCGCTCCTCGGATTCAAACATCTGCAGCCGCCATTCTCTATTCGTGTGGTTGAGGACGGCGAGCGAGAAAACGACCAAGGCATGCCGACCTTTGGCGGTGCGATTCGCGCCTTCTTCAACGTGGGCACGGGACCTGAGACCGAGCGCCTCCCAACAGCCTCAACATGCTTCAACCTCCTCAAGCTTCCGCTCTACAAAAAGAAAAAGACGCTTCGTGAAAAGCTCAAGTACTCAATATCCGCAAATGCGGGATTTGAACTTTCTTGAGACTTTTGAATATGTATGATTATGTGGGAGTGAATATAAAGTTTCTGTGACAGACTCAGTGGCATATTAATGTTCGTTTCACATTGCGATGATATTCAATGTTCCACATATGATTTTATAAATAGGTGGTAACTTAATCGGCCTCGTAATCTCGCATATTACCAACTGATGTAGTTATCGTGGGTTGTCATTATGGGGGCTGTGTTTGTGGACTCGACGAAAACAACTGAGAGAATAAGCGGACAAGTTCGTGCGGCTAATGAGTGACCGAGCGAATTTTAGATTGATAATTTTACATAAACTTCGTTGCATTCAGAGCGAACCTCGACTGGCTCTGAAGATTTCAATAACACTCAGCCACTACTGACTCGCAAATGTCCCGAAGTGACATCGTTATCGTCCGCACGGAATAAGACGTATTTCCCAGGTCACTCCTAGATCAATTATTTCCTCACAATATTCTTGGATGCCGGCGGACTGCTCTTGGCTAATTAAACTCTCCCCTCGGTGGACTATAATGATCGGTCACAATGCACTCAGTCGCGTTGCGTAACGCGACTGCGTAAATTAAAAGAGCGCACAGCTTTAATGAAGTCCACTGTCATGCCATTCCAACAGAACTGACAGACCACGGCACTGAAATTCGTCCGTCTCTCTGGGCTTGTTAATCGCTTTTGTTGACAACGGCTAACACAGACCGCGCAACGGCCGACGTGTCCAACTGACTTCCGTTCACCCGCAGATGCGCCGGGTTTTCCACACGGATCGACAGGTATCGGTATGTCTGCACAATGACCGTCACGGTGGGCGGAGGGTGTTCGATATAATTCAGGAATCTAAACCCAAGGCAAACCCCCAGCATTATTGATGCGGGAAGACATCGCCAATGCAAACAGGCAACCCCTCCCCCGTTCCCCAGGCCTCCAAAGTGAATTTCAAACGAAAAAGAAATGCATGTCTAGCGGAAAATCAGCCGAGCGACGTGATAGATTCTAGAGCCCACCTTCTCCTTCTGCGTGAGCAACACGTAGCGCGCCAGTGGCTCAGGAATCTCCAACAAATCTGACGCCTTCAGGACGCCACTGCCCATGTTGTAGATTGTAATCGCAACAAACTGCTGCTCAGAGTCCACAGCAAGGAAAACTCTGCAGATGGAATAGATGGACGAGTTTGTGACAAAGTCAAAGCAAGTAGGTGTCATAATAAAGTCGCCAGAAACCAGGTAACTAACTAAGGTCAATCCGAAAAAAATTACAAACAACAATGCAAGGGTTAGCGAAAAGCACACACAGAGAAGACCCGACTCACTGCGGAATAGGGTCGTCCTTTGGAACCGCGGCGACAACGTGGAGGAGCACGCTCTTCCCTCCATTCTTTCCCTCTGCGAGGGCACGGAGGTGAGATGACGGGAATGTAAGTTGCGGGCGCGTCTTTCCAGCCTGGTCCAGCGCCGCCTGCACGGTCTTGCTCAATGCAGACAGCTTCTTGTTTTTGATGCGACCCTGCAGCAAGCACGCACAAGAACATCCGTACAACAAACTTCAATTAGAAACGGGCATCCACCGGGAAGGACCAATGAAGGAGAGCCAAGCACGCTTCAATGCAAGCCCTACACTGCATTCGATTCGCAACAAGTTTAAGAAGTTGAGCGCGGGGCACACACACCCTCTTCTCGACCAGATCTGCAATCTTTGCGAGGTAGTCGTGAATGTGCTGTGCCTGCACGATGGGCTCGTTCCATGCGGGATCGAATGCGGCCGCCAATGCAAAGCCTTCCAGCGCACCCTTAAAGTCCTCAAGATACTTCATGACCTGCACATCGACATTGAAAATGATGCCCGCAGAAACAGACATTCAGAAGATACAAAGACAATGCTTACCAACGGATCAATTCAGCACTCAAATTAAGCTGAATTCTGCAATGGCATCCGCTCACAGTGACAAATACGCACCACAGCGCGATTGTAATGGAGGTCAGGATTAGACTTGCTTGCCGGGTCATTTTCCTGCAGATGTGAACATGCGGCGAAACATCAATAGAGGGATCAGTTTTTGCGTGTCGACTGAATGCGACCCATCTGAGCACATAATTAGAGTCACACTTGGGCAGTGACGGGAAAATCCGATGCCACAATGAAAAATCAGCAGGATTGTTTGAGGCTAATGTGGGCACATATGCCAGGTATGTATCCGGGACGCACCGCCTGCTTGTAAGCGCTGATGGCTGACTTGAGATCCATGGTATCCTGTGCCCCGCTGAAGAAGAGCGACAGATGTGCGTTACCAAGAACATCTGCAAGCAATGTGCGCAAAGCCAATTGCAAATGGAAACATCAGCACAAACATCACAGGGCACAGGGGGTTCATCTTGCTCCGTGCAAAGAAACAACATGCAACAACTAATGATGCGTATATGCAGTTATAGCGCACCAGCTTGGCTCAAGGCGGCGGATAAGTTTGAAATGAAATTGGGATTGGGATCCTAGTTACGCTGAATACTCACACCACGAAGTTCCGTCCCTAACGTCCAGTGCGACGGCCTTCTTTGCCAACGCCACGCTCTCGGCTATGTTTTTCAGGCGCTCCTCCTCGCCTGAAGAGAAATGATATTTGGGAGAGAAAAAACACACAGTCAAAAAAGTCATCAACAAAAATGCACTCACGGCACGTCAAGGAGCACTCCGCTTTTTACCACAACCGCGAGTGTGGAACAATAAGTATGACGTTGATCTTTGAAGGAATATTATCATGAAACACACCAACATCGAAGTGTGGGCAAAGTGCTTGGGTTGCCAGTAAGAGCAAGTTCTCATAGGATCCTATTTAATACGTTGGAACTGAAATCACACACGAATACCAAACAGACCACCCACTTGCGCCGAGTTGTCGATATACCATGGACAAATTTCGGAGAGACACCTTGTTGTTGCTCTGCAAGGCCGGAGGTTGCCGGGAAACGAGATGCGCGTCAGTAGCCATGCAGCTCGCCCCCCCTACCCCTCCTATTGTACCTTTGAAACTGTCTTAGCGTGCATCACTAATTCACTCACGCTCACCTGGTTCAGAGCACCCGTGAAGCAATTTTTGGCACCGTCAAGGTCCCTCTTTTTCCAGAAGCACTCGCCAAGCGCATTCCACGCATCAACAAACTTGGGATCCAATTTCACCGACCGAGAAAGTGCATCCTCCGCTTCCTGGTCGTAAGTCGGCAGAACATTCAGTGCTCGTCCACGCTGGTAGCTTAGTAGTGGGCTTGATCGGTTCGCCTCTGAAACAAGAGAAACGGTTCACAAACCATTCATTGCAAATAAGGTGATGTCCACGTCCCGATCGCATGGGCGAGAAGGCAATTGAAAGTCACATGTCAAGGCGCCACTTACCAACAAGGGGGTTGACTGTATCGAGCACTTTCTTGAGTTCTGCTGCGATAATGGATGATTTCTTTGATGCCTGTGAAACGTCGCGCCCTTCGAAAAAGTGATCGCGGAGGCTATACAGGGCATCCACCGCCGCGGTAGCGGCAACCACAGCCTCGTTTGTATTGGCCATTTGTTATCTTTCGTGCAGAAAGGAATATAGGGGAGTTAAAAACGGTGGAAATAATAAAGCTATGGACAGCTCAAAAAAGTTTTCTTAATTGCTTTTTTGTGTGTGGGAACAATATTGAATTGTCGGTTGGATTGCGAGTATCGTTGCCGAGTAACAGCTCTTCTGCTCGACTGCAATTTCAGTTTTGCGAGGTACATTCCTTTGCAGGCACGTGACCACAAATTTCCTCACGTGACGAGAGGGTGATTTTTTATCTTGCCTTTCAATGAATTGAGTATTTGGCAGTTTTACACAAAGTGAAGGCAACACGAACGCAACAGCGCGCGCAAGCACAATACAGAAGGCGTAAGCGAACGAATTGATGAGGAGAGAAAGCAGTAGAAAAAAGAAAATCCAATAAAGACCGATGAACCAAACTTGACTCCATAAAGAATAACACACAGTCAGTCAACAATGAAGCAAATACACTACATTTACAACAAGCAGCTGGAGCAGGACTCAAACACGCCAGTTTCCGCATCAGTGCACGCGGCTGTTATTTCCCCAGGGATGCTAATCGCCTAAGGGGCCGCCCGTGATGGCTTATTTGGCCGGGGCCTTCGCAGGTGGCGCGCCGCCTCCCGGTTGCCGCTTTGGCTTCTTTCCCTTCCTCCGCTTGTCCTGGTGGTGGTGCACAATCTGGAACGCCTGCTTCTTCATCGCATCGCGGTCCTGCAGCTCATCTTCACCGACGGCATCATCGTCAGAAGACGAAAACAGAAGCTCCGCAGTCGCGCCGGTGGTCTCGAGAAGCCGGTCGGGCAGTTTGATGCGCACGTTGTGCTCGGGCATTGCAATTGCAGGCGGCGGATGACGCGCAGGATCAATCTGCATCTGCCCTTCCTTCTCGTCGATCTTCGCAAGGATCTTAATTAGCCTCGTCTCGATGAGAGCGAGCGCGTCACCCATGTTGTCCTCCGTCACCGTCGGCATTGCCTGCTCGCCCTCGACCTGCCCAATCTTGTTGGCGAGGTGCTGAACCCCCGACTTTGCGTTGACAATCACACGGCTCACACGCAACACAGACTCGCCCTTCTTGTCCCGGCGCTCAGTCGAATCGCGCACCCGCTTGTCCAGTTCGTCCACCAGCTGTCGGCCGCCAGACTGAACCTCCCCGGAGTACTTGAGCTCGTTCAACTGCGCCTGCAGCGCGCTCTTTTCTTCCGTTAGGCGCACAATCGCAACCTCGTTGTCCTCCTGCAGTTTGGCAAGATGCATCTGCGTATCGCCCTGTGTCGAAAATTTATCAAGCACCTCCGTGACCTCCGATATGCCCGTCGCTTCCTTAATCTTTCGGAACGCTTCCTCGTACGTCGTAAGCTTCTTCTCTTGCTCCTCGTCGGGCTGCTTAACTGCGCTTCCCGCGGCGCCCTCTTCCTCGCCCTCCAGAACCTGCATGCGCTGCTGCCGCTTTTCCATCTTTTCCGTCGACTCGAGCACACTGCGCACCATTTCCTTGCGTTCCTTCAACTCCCTCTCTCGTGCCTTGCGCTCCTCCGACAAAAACGCCTCAAAGTTATGGAGCTCAAACCGAGTGACTTCCTTAGCGTGCTGCGCATCGCGCGAAACGACTTGTAATGCCTCGAGCTCCTTAGCCTTTGCACGAATCGCAGCCTCGAGCATTGCGAGCTGATTATCGTAAGTGAGGCGCTCTTCTTGAAGCCGTTGCTGGATCGACTCGTACGTCTTCCGAATGCTCTGCGCTTCGTTATACTTGATGAGAGCCTTTTCAAGGCGATTTTCTAGGCTGCGGATGCGCGTCATGTGCGGCGACTCTTCTTCCGACCGCTTCAGAGACTGCTCCTCTTTCTCGAGATCGTGAAGTTTGTCCTCGAGCTGCTCCAACTCGTCTTCTTTGCTTGTTATGACACTGCTCAGTTCGTCTGACCGCTTTCGCAGATTATTAACCTTGTACTCGAGCTTGCCGATGGGGTCGTTACTATACGACGCGGGGTCGTCGCTGCCACGCATGTCTCCCTTGGTTACTTTCGAGATTCGTTGACGCAGATCTTTGTTTGCGGCGCGAAGGGCAGCAACTTCATCGCGATTAGACTTGATCGTCCACTGCGAATTCTCGTAATATGCCTTCCGATCACCCTCGAGGAGGGCAAAGCGCCGCTTAAGATTATCGAGCTCATCCTCAGGATTCGCAGACGACGCCGACATCAACGTTGCATTTCCGATGTGCTTCTTCTTTCCGCCAATGTCGGCAGCCATTCCGCCGTCCTTCCCCATCCTCCCTTAGGCACGGCCGGGTCGTCTCAGGGGAGAGGGGTAACACACGGACGAGCGCAACGTATGGTCCCGCAGCTAGTTCTACTGTTGTGGGAGTTCCCAATTTTTCAACCTTACTGTTGACGAAAAAAATAATGTACGTTCTGTGCTGTCACACCTTTGTCTTCAAATAAGAACTCCGGACGATGCTAAGATGTAGTGCTGCCGCCAGAGCAGAACACAGTACGTTGGTTGGGACCGATTCGTGCCACTGGGGGGTGCCAGATTGAGGTAATTGGTTAGAGAGGTAAAAATCACTCTCTATCTTCAAATCAATGCTCGACAGTTTCCTAGGCAACAAAAAAGTCAATGCGATTTATTTGCGAGGTGTCGGAAGAAATCATACAAATTTCCGAACCTAACACTGGAGTGTTGACTATGAGAGATGGCATATGTTTTTCATTGTGCTTCTGCATAGCGCGCTGCTCAGCGAGGGACAACTCCGTAATAGCCAGGAAATATTTCTACGTGCAAAATGAAAGTTAATAAAGCCATTCATGGTACTTAGCACTGGACGTGTTGACTATGAGAGATGGCATATGTTTTTCTTTGTGCTTCTGGGGAGCGACACGGGTAGCGCGCTGCTCAGTGGGACAACTCACAGTAGCCAGGAAATATTTCTACGGCAAAATGAAGTGCTCAAGTCCGAGGACTGGCACTTACTTCAAAAGAGAGGGAGCATAGCTTCGCTAAAGCGAATTATATT
>CALSCR010002378.1:0-30349 GCA_943704495.1 Pigoraptor chileana
ACACACACACACACACACACACACACACACACACACACACACACACACACACACACACACACACACACACACAAACGCGCACACAGATAACACTGAGCGCGGATAGATATGTATACACACGTGGGGATGCACAATTAACCATCAGCTACTAAAGAGGCGACCATACACTCCGCAGATGCGCCAACAAGAAACGCACAGGCGGGCCATACAAATACCGCGCAGCCGGCGCACACCTTTGCAGGGTATCGAGTGCCAACAGGGCGTTGTAATATTGCGTGGGCGTCTCTCCCGACAAGTGTGGAAGCACACACGATGACACTATGAATGACGACGGAAATGCATCGCGCACTTCTTCACAAAGGCGCGAGCCGACACCTGTAAGAAGACAATGTGGCAGGCAGGGGTGGGTGTGAATTAGGCACAAGGGCGGGACGCCACTTACTCACTCATAACCACACTTAAGTTAGTGCTCACCTGAGCCAGTCCCTCCCCCGAGGCTGTGAAGAAACACAAACGACGGCCTGACATCAGAGCGTTCCGCCTCCATTCTTACGGCGTCCATGGCACGAGCGACAAGGGTGTTCTCTCCGCGGCTTCCATAGTAGCCTACACATGCAGTGTGTGTGCGTGTGCGTGTGTGTGTGTGTGCGTGTATGTGTGTGTGTGTATGTGTGTTGAGTCGGTGTGTTGCATATGTGTTGAGTATGTTTGTGGAAATCAGCAAGTGTGTTGTGTGTTGCGTAAACCGACAAACAGGATAATGAAGCGCACCATATGCCCAGTTCTTTCCACGACCACTTGCGTCGGTGATGATGTTTGTCTTTGAATACAATTGATGCTGTTTGCCCTCAGAGACCGAACGACGCACAACCTGTAAGACAGGCACATGAGCAGTGCGGACAAACAGGGGCAATGGTTGGCATGAATGCTACGAAAGGACACACATAGGCAATAGTAGGCTAAGCAAGGATAAAATAGGTATTAGTAAGCGCATGAAAGGAGCAAACAGGCAAGAGTAGGGTAAGAAAGAAGGAATGAATAGGGCACTGACACTCAACAGGAACAGAACAACGGATAGCGACGCATCAGTCTTCTGAAAACGAACAAGGGTTGTTTAGTCTTGGGCTTCAGTGAACTGCGTGTCCAGTGGAACATGTTCCCTCAGTCTGGACAATCAGTAACTAAGTGTGCATAGACGCACCTTGGACTCGCTATCCACAAGTATGCATGGGACAGTGCCGTCACCCTTACGGAAGCCAAGATAGTCGCTGTTGCCCCTGTAGGTTCAATGCACCGCAAAAGTTGGGGTTTTTTTCAATTAAACCGATTGAATTTCCGCTTCAGAATGCATTGCCTTGTCGTTTGTTACGCAGTTATTACTCACTCTTGTTGGATCGACTTCCAAAGGGCACTTCCAACTTGATTCCCACACTGTCCAACATTAAGAAACACAGTCCCCATTGGGACACATGCCGCACGGCGGATTCCCGACAGAGAATAATGTGCTTGTCTGTGATCAACCACCCTTTACGCTGTTAAGTGACTGTGCTGTGTGAACAATAGCGTGGCGAAGGGTGCACAGCGGCTAAGCGAATGGGAGCAGTTATTTGCTTTGACTCGAAAAGCAGAATGGTTTTCCCAACACATCAAGTCATCGCCTTCGGCCCATGTCCTATGTTTTAAAAAAAAAAGAGTCCAGATCCGCTCCATCATTCGGGAAAAAAAAACATACGCTGACAAAGGCCCCTCAGTTCATGATGTTGATGGAAGGACAATCAAAGGCGCCCGACATTGTCCTCATTACACACATTACACACACGCGCGCACACGCAGTTGTGGGCACACAACCATATAAAATGCTTCTACCAACGAGAAAAACTCACACTGAACACGCATCCATCAACGAACAAGCGTGAACGCCGAAAACAAACTAAGCTCATCAGGCCTCCGAATTAGAAGTAGCACACCGGCTTTGAGTTGCCGTTGCGGGCCTTGGTGTAACATCGGCACGTGACGCGTGATAAGTACAAATAGATGGATAATTTTTGATAATAATTTGATTTGTTATGGAAAAATATTGCATCAGAACCATAAAGAAACAACTTGAAACAAACCTATAAGTAATAAAAATGTATCTAGCTCGAACTCAAATAGAGTAGGGTTAGGGCTAGGGTTATCTCGATTTGGTGTGGTTCTGTGAGTGAGAGATGCGATTTCTGGCACCCTTTCAATACAGTCCAGCACCCGAAATAGATTGCAACCATCCCAGGGGTGTCACATTGTTTGCCAAAATTGGCGATTCGTCAGCGCACAGAACGTGTCATTGTGTTCCGGTCCAAATTTGTCGTGCGGTCTCACCTTCTTACCTTTTGTTTTATTTGTGCCAACTTCGATGTATGGGCTTTGTATAGGCGGATGTTTATTTCGCACAACCCGCGAAAAGAAATTCTAGAAATCCACATGTGGGAAAATGTGTCCGTTATTAAACTTTTAGTTTGTGTTTGCCATCATACACTATTCAATACCTAAGCTGAATTATTCATTTATTTTTGGGTATATTTTCGGCTCTAAATTAATTATTAGCAAGCTCGATCCACACGCTCCATCTCGCAGAGAGCAACAAATGAAAAAAAATTAAAAATACATTTAATTCAAAAATAAAAAATAATAATTTTATTTTCAATACTATCCGATAGTCAACCAACAACCCCTCGGTCCCCATACAAACACCCCATACAAATCACGCGGGGCCGCGTCCTTGTTGCGTTGACTATGGCTTGACTATGGACTGACTACTCACAATGGCTTGGCTATGGAAAATGGCCCCGCAATAGTGTCGACCCTTCACTAGACAATCGGTTGCGTGTGGCGTGTGCACGCACGCACAGGAGATGCACGCATCATGCACCAATACACACTAATCCTTCCGGATGCTCTCTATCCTCCCTTCCTGCCCACTCTACGCGCCTGCAGTGTGCACGGTGTGTGTGTCCATTGGCGTCGATGTTGTTCATGCTGTGAGTGTCGGCGGCTCCGATTATAACTTCGATCATGCAGCAGTCTCTATCGTGGATAACGTGATGGAGGATTGCAAAACACTGGAGAGATTTTTGGTTGGCGTCAGATTCAACGTCTAATCTTACCTCGTGCGCGTTCAAAATTATATTTCGAACAAAAAATAATTGCGTGTTAGGAGATCGATCCACTCCACTTGAAGATTTGTGACTCCCAACTTTGATCATTTTCGCAACTTCCGGAGGGGTTGATTTCCTTTTCGGCCTTCATCCTTCACCATTCTCCGATTAGAGACGACATTTACTTTGGGCTGCCCCTTGCCGTCAAAGGGGGCTGCCGTGAGGGGCATGGTTACACAGGATCATTGCCCTGTGAGTGTCCGCTATTGAATTCTGAGAGAGACGAGTTTTATCACCGACAACGTCAAACGTCCGAACCATTCGACATCCGAAATTCGATTTTCGACTTTGTCGCGCCTTTCGTCTCGATCCTAGCATCGTGCGGTTTTTCTTTGTTGCGAAGTGGTGAAACGTTGGTTTTGAAATCGTATGGTGAATTGCGCGTGCGCAACGACGACGACCATGAAGCGTGTGCGGAGTGTGCGCCGGGGTGATGATGGTGCCAACACCCAAACAGGCGGGCAACTGCAACAACAGCAGCAGCCGCCATCACAGCAGCCGCAATACGACAAGGATTACAATCCGTCACAGTCGCTTCCCCATGCGGTTGGTGCATCTTCCGCGGTAGGCGTGCAGAATGGCGGCAGTAACGGCAACGGTAACGGCGTTTTTTCGGCATCGTCGAATGCGTTCCCGTGGGTTGTCAACTTTGACATGAGCAATAGAACGGGGATTGACGACTCGTTTGGCGCTTTTCCCGAGACTGCGGCGTCCATGGCACATCCCCAGGGCCAGCGGTACACTTTCCAGCAGGTACAGCGTGGCGGTGCGGCCGAGCCGTTTGTGCCGAAAGCAGAGCCAGAGGACATGGGATCCGACGATGCAAAGAGGTTTGTGTCTCTATGTTGTTGGTGTTTCTTTGTACATCCGATGGCTGGGTTTTTTCGTTGCTTGCAAAGAATTCTCATTTTCATAGTCTTTTTCATTGTTTTTTATTTATTCTTTTGCTTTATTCTTTCTTTTTTGTTTTGTTGTTGCAACTTTTTGGGTTTTTTGTTGTTGAAACTTTTTTTGTGTGGTATTCTTTCTTTGTAGGAAATTTGAAAGCGACGGGGAGAACGACGACTTTGGCACAGATGCACAACTTGGAAACGGCGGAACCAAAAAGCGCACTCGTTCCTACCGCGAGTCTCACAATGCGATTGAAAAGCGCCGCCGCGACCGAATCAACAGCAGCCTGCGTTCACTCTCGCAGCTTGTGCCCGAGTGTGCTGCGGCCGCCACACGTCTGGACAAGGCGGATATTCTCCGCATGACTGTCGACTACCTGAACCTTCTCAAGGCAGCAGGCAGGCTTGGTGGGTTGGCGTGGTTCTTGTTACGCCTTGCCACTTTTTATGCGTGGGCCTGCTTTTCTTTCCTCTTGGTGTGTGTTTTTTTTTTTTTTTGGGGGGGGGGGGGGCCGTTGGGCGCGTGCTAGCCGCATGTTGTGAATGTATATGTATGTTTTGTCTGTATTTGTTTGTGTGTGTAATTGAGTGTTCTGTGTTTTATTTTTTATTGCGTTACTGCTCACTTGGGGGCAACAGTGTTACTCACTTCATTACAACAAATGCAAACACACATCTTGTTTATGCTTTGTCTCGCATCCCCTTTGGCATTCTCATTGCAAACAGGTCCCTGTGATCCCACTTCGACGCCCTCGCACGCCACACCATACAACAACAGCCTTCCTTACGGGCAGTCGCCAATGAGCATGACGACCGTGTCAACTGTGAACAACGTGCACCCTGCGAACAGCAACAGCAGCTCATTTATGCGACAGCAATCGACAGATGGTCCTGTCAAGCAGCTAATACACGTGCCGGTCGTCGCTCTCGCGCCACAAGGAGTCTCGGAGAGCAAATGGTTTCACTTTTTGCTCGATGAGGAGCTCGATCTCTTTCACGTGTTTACGGCGTCGGGTCGCATAGTCCACATGTCCGACTCGTGCCAGAAAATGCTTGGATACAACGCATCGGAACTTGTGGGCCTCAACATGTACGATCTCTTGCACCAGGAGGACTCTGAGGCGATTGGAAGCGAATTGTCGCACCCGGATGTGACTGCCGCGGCCCACAGACAGCGTGGCTGCGTTGGCGAGCTGTCGTATCGTCTCCGCAAGCGAAACGGCGCATTCAAGTGGCTGCAGGTCCGGGGGCGTCTGGTCACGTGCACCACACTGCGGTCTGAGGGTGCGCCGTCGGGCAGTGTTGGAACGGCGCACTCGAATACGTCTGATTCCGGTATGGATAGCACGTCCAACACTGTCACGAGTCCGACGACGACGCAGGATGGGTCTCTCCAAGGCCAATTACAACAACAACAACACCAGCAAAATCCACAACAACAACAACAACAACAACAACAGCGGATGTCTGCACGTGACTTCAACGGGAGTGAACAGGGTACGGTGGGAGCGATGACGTCTGCCGTTGTCGCCGCACACCAGGCACAGGTCAACAACCCTTCCGAACTGTATTTTGTGGCACTCGGGCGGGAGCACTCATTCCGCCAAATCATCAGCGCCAGCGGACTTGTAAACTGCCTCGCCGCAAACGAGTTTATATCGCGGCTCAACCTCTTTGGGATATTCATGTACCTTTCGCCCTCGTCGACGCACCTGATTGGATACGAAGCTGACGAAATGATTGGCAAGTCGGCGTATTCGTTTTACCATCCGGAGGACGTTTACCAGCTGTCGCAGGTGTGTGTTTTTGTATCTGTGTTTGTATGTGTGTTTTGTTGTTTGTTTTCTTTGGTCTGTTCTGTTCTGTTGTGTTTTGTTACGTTTTGTTGTGTTTCCCACACACACTTTGCTTATGGCTCTCTGACTTCGTCTGTTCGCTCTTGACTCGCTCTCTAGATCCACGAGCGTGTGTTGGGCCTCGCGCAAGACGATGCTGTTGCGACTGTCAAATACCGATTTATGACAAAGGATGGCAGCTACGTGTGGATGGGTGGGTAACGGATGTGACGTGTTTGTGACGTGGCGACATGCTTGCCCTTCATACTGTTATGTAAGTGTGAGTGTATTTATTACTTCGATTGCATTTGCTTTTGTCAGGGACAAAAGTGTGCATTTCAGTTGCTCTTGTTGCGATTAATACTCATTCTTCACGGAATCGCTTTGCTTGTGTTCCTCCTCCTCTGCATGCTCCTTCTCCGACGTGGTCATATTGCAGAGTCAAAGATGCACGCTTACCTGAACACAGCCACAAACGCCCCCGAGTTTCTCCTCTGCTCCAACAAGGTGCTGGACGTGTCGAGTGAGCCAGTTGGCGCCCCCCGCTTTTTCACCCAGCTCGACTGCGGGCGGCCGGGCTTCCTTCGCCACTCTTCGCCACAGTACGGGGCTGTGCTGAATCCGCCGCTTGACAATGACAGTGCGCTGGCTCTTCTTGATAACGCACTCATGCTCAATATCCGCAATAAGGAGCTTGAGATGAAATTGAGGACGGCTGTGGGAGGTCCGCTGACGCCGCAGATGCTGTATCGACCACAACAGCAGCTTCAGCAACAACAACAGCAGCAACAACAGCAGCAAACACAACAAATGCAGCAGCAAACACAACAAATGCAGCAGCAGCAACAGCAGCAGCAGCAGCAACAACAACAACAACAACAACAACAACAACAACAACAACAACAACAGCCGAGGCAGAATATGGGCGGGGCACAGTTGCCGCAACAGGCGGTGGGCGCACAGTTGCTTGCTCAGAGGAATGCACCACAGCAAGTCGCGCCGCCAGCCCAACTGCATCACGTGAGTGTATGGTGTGGATGTCGTCTGTGTGCCACGGGTGATGTTTTCTCGTTTGTTTTTTTGTTTTACTGGATGAAGTGTGTGGGCTTTACTTGTTTCGCTCGTTGTTTACTTATGGATGGATGCCATTTGTGTGTGATTCGTATTAATGACGCAAAATTGATGCCAAAACCCCCCTAACACCCGCCCTCACTCCTCCGTGTACCCCACCTGTGTGATGTTATGAAGCAGTCTGGAAGCTTCTCCAAGCTCCCTCCGGCTCAGATTGCACAAATTGTGGCGGCTGCGTCTGCACAGCAACAAGCTCGCGAGCATCAGCAACACCAACACCAGCAACAGCAACAGCAGCAGCAAATGTCAGGTCAGCCTCAATCTGCCCAGGGGCGTGGGATGACGGCATCCGCGCGCTCATTTGACGGGCAGTCGTCGTACTGTGCTCCTGCTGTGGCCGTGAACAACGCCGCCGCACAGCTGCTGCAGCAGCCCTTCGCACACAACCCGAGTGTGCGGCATAGGGCATCAAGCGTTGCTGGCCACGTGTCGCCCGCACCGTCCCCTATACCCGGTGGCATGCCCTTGCAATTGCAGAATGGCAGTATGCAGCAGCAACAACAACAACAACAACAGCCCCATATGCAGGGTAACGCGCCTCCACAGGGACGAATGGGCTTTGGCGCTTCTGCACCCCATTCTCACGGGACTGCGCCCGGCCAGGGCCAGGGTCCGACGGGTGCGCAGATGGAGGATGCGCCTGATGATACGTCTCTTGGGAGCTTCTATGCGCGATACGGGGGCACGATGGATGCCGAGGGCGACGAAAACATGTTTGACATGTTTGACATGTAACACAACCCCGTAGACTGGCGCGCATTGTCTGCGGCCTCTGTGCTTTTGTTTTGTTTTCTTGTCTATTTTGTGTGGACTTCTCTCTATCTGGACCTCTATTGTTCCTTTGCGTTTGTGGCCTGTTTATTTGGTGCAGTTTCAATCCCTGCCGATGTTGGACGTTCGCTGTATTTTTGCGTTGTGTGCGCGCGTCGTTCAGTGGCTTTATTTTTCTGGGCTGTGTGTGCGTGTGTGCGCGCATGTGTCGAGAATTTTTTCTCACTCTCTTTTCGCGTTGCTATTCTCGCGCGTTTGATTACTTTTGATTATCTCTTCGTCCCAATTTAAACAATTTGAACCAGGGGTACCCCTGATTTGAACCTTGAACGGCGTTGTTTGAAAATCTTAGAATGTTTCAGGGGAACTAACTGGGTGACGCCGCGGTCGCAGACAGTGACAGCAGACTTATCAGTGTCACTGAGAGGGGCTGGACTACGGGCAGGGGTACTCCGGGACTGAGAGGGGCAGGGATACTCCGGGACGGAGAGGGGCAGGGATACTCCGGGACGGAGAGGGGGCAGGGGTCTGACCGGGACCGGCCAAATTCGGGTCAGAGTCCGCCGGGCCGCAACGAGCGCCGCTCAGTCATTGATGACGTCAGTTAGTCGGTCGCTGCTACAAGTATCAGACGACGTCGCTGTTAATATTAGCACTACATATCAGACAGACTGACATGGGGCATTCATTAGTTCAGTTGAGAGTGGTCCACTGAATAGGCAAGTTCATTGCAAGCCACAAAGTGCACCAACAAATATGCCAGTGGTGTCAGAGATATTCGACATGTGGACACATGTAATTTCGCAACCGCTGCAAAATAATTGAAAGGATTGGAAAATGTTTGCAGACTCACTCGACTACCCTCTTGTGGATGCGCCCTTGCGCTCCATTGCGTGCCCAGCGGACGTCACACTGCCTCCGTGTCACATTCGGAGACGCCTGCGCTGCGCAACCGGCGTTGCTGCGGGTGGATCCCCTTGCGGCGCCGGCCCGAATACCGCGGGTTCGAACCCGGCGATACGCGAGCGGGTCGCCCTTGTTTTTCTAGGGGCGAGTACCCCGCGTAACAACAAACGCAATGCATTAACCGATTCGTGTTGGCAGAGCGGTGCATTTGATCGCGTGCTTATGTGTGAACTGCCCCATGTGTTTGCATACGGCATGGATTCGCGCGGCGTCGCCCGGGATCGAGATGGAGATGATGGAGGCGAGTATGAAGGGCCAATCTTGTCGCAGGCGGAGGCGGCGGTGTCTGTTCGCGCGGCAGTGTATCCCATCTTGCGCAATGCAAACGTGGATACCGTGACGATTGTCGCATACTCGATGGGCTCTGTTCTCGCTGCACATCTGTGGCATGATTTCCAGTCAGTGTGCGCCCACCACTTTCCACTCGAAAAGGCGAGGCTGCGTGCCGTCCTAGTGGGATGCGGCCTCACTATTCCCGTACACATAAAACAGGTGAGATATTAATGTGCTTTCTGTTCCTCGTTAATACGGATGTCGTGTATCCTGCAAGACTGTATACAAGCTCTCTATTTTGCACTTGTGTCAACCCGTCTCGCATGCGATACTAATGGGGTACGGACTGTCTCTGGTTGATTCAGGGCGACGCATTGAATCATATTTCTATGCTTCGGTTTTGCATCCAATTGCAGGTCGTTGGCGCATTTTTCACAATTGAGGGGCAGCGGGCGCGCAACATCGCTGCCGATCACGGACCGAACTTCGATGCGATTCTGCGTTGCATTCGTGAGTGGATTGCCGTGCCAGACGGCCCCACTTTCTTCATAGACGATCTTGGTCAGCGGAGAGACATTACACTCAATCCACTTGTTCATTTCATCCGCGCAAGGGATGACATTGTCTATACTCTCGACAGCATATTTAGTGGTGAGGATCCCTACCCTGCATCCGCTGGCGTGGATGTCTCGCGCATACCTTATGCACAGCTGCAGGCGCGCGTGCGGGACGAATTCGCACTGCAGCACTTGTCAAATCGGCATGGCCAAGATGGATCCTGCGCTAAAGTACACGTCATTCCCGGCGACCACTTTGCAATGTTCGGCATTTTTGTGCAGTACATGAAAGAGGTTGCGATCGGATGTTTTCGCCACTTGGATCATATCGGCCCGCGTATGGAAGGGCTTTCAAAGCTGTGAATCGAAATAATCTCAGAGATTTTAAATACAGTAAATCGATTGATTCAAAGCAAAGCAACTTAACAACAGAAGTAGTAAGGTTGTTTATGTTTTCTGGTGTGTGTGTGGTGGGCTTCTCAAAGCCGACGCAGTGGATGATGCAAACCGGATTATAACAGCAGACCGTGTCAAAGTGCTTCAGTGGAGGGCGGGTGTGTTACTGACAAGTTCGCTTTTATCCATAAGAAGAAATTTGCAATGACCATTATCTCCTATTTAAGAAATATATTCCCTCTTCTGGCACTATATTTAGGCTTTTCTAAACCATGACTCACGGTTTGGTGAAATTGCTGAATGTGAGTCAGACCGACACCGAGTGACTGCCCACGCTGTGCATTGTTTGGGCCTTCTTTGTGTGTGTGTGTCTGTGTGTGTATGTGGTGTGCATGCGTGTGTGGTGTGCATGCGTGTGTGTTGTGTGCCTTCTGGGATTCTTGCTGTATGTGTGCCGTGTGTGTCTGTGGCAGTTGCGCAATGTGTGTGAAATTATTTCGGTTAGCCCCGCCCTGATTCATTCAGATTCAAATTTATGAATCCATTTTTTCACACATAACCTCGCAAAACTAAACCGTTTTAGGTTTTCACTACTTAGTGTGGCTCTTTCTTTTGCTGTTTAAGGGTTGAAGTACAGGTGGGAATGTGCACTCTCTGTGCTTTGCTTTTGTTTTTGGTTTTATGCACTCTGAACATATTTTTTGCTGGAAGGTGGCAATTGTTAGGGATGCTAAACTATCCTAAAGTCCCCCTGGCAGTTTATCTTTACCTTCGCAGTTGTATTTTTTAATCCCCACCGTGTTTTTCTGCTATATTACTCGAGTCTGCCCATCCGTGCGCGTGAGTTGCTCAGACTGCATATCGGTACGAAATGTTTACATGTTTACAATCAATGGAATGCAGGCAACCCATTACCGTCCCTCCGCCCTTTGACCGTTTTGGATGAACATCGTTGGATGCTGAGTGCATCTCATTCACCATGAACTTCTTTAAGTCGATATTCACAAGCGAAGCCGATAAGAAAAAGGCGGAAGGTGCCTCTGAACCGACAGGTGCGTTTTCTCTGTAGTAAATCGCTGTTGTTGGTATGTTTGAGGTCGTTTTGTGCGATACATTCTCATATTCTCCTATTCAACTGAAGGAAAAATAATGGTATTACATTCATAATCTAGACCTCTTCCGATGCAATACTGTTTGTCCACAAAAAGAAGCATACAAACGATGCTTCTTTATTCGTGTGTCTGAAACTGTGTTGCATTGTTTCCGTTATTATGAAAATGTGCACCTTGTGCGTTCACATCTATTTATTCGCACGCTTACTTTTGCATCCATTATGAACAAAGTCTCATATACGCATGCACTTGTAATCACTGCAATGCAAGTGTCAAGAGTCTTTTTTTTCTCTGCGTTTGTGTTTGTATACGTGGAGGGGGAGAGTGCAGAGAGAGAGAAAGAGAGAGGGATTGGGGCTGGCGTTGGGAATTTAATAGCTCCGTGTGTGATACATCCACTCTAAGTGACGTTTGCTCCCCGCATTGTGTTTTCGACTCAGCCGCCGCGCTTTCCGGTGGCGGTCTCAAGGATGTGTCGGAACTGGCAAAGGACATTGGATCCCTCTCAATCTCGGCTGAAACCGCAAGCGCGCCTGCGGTAGCCGCAGCTCCCGAGGCTGCCGCGGCCAAGAGCGAGGGAAGTGGGTCGCAGTCTGGGTCGCATGCTGCGAACAAGGGTACGAAGCGTGGACGAGAGCAAAAGAAGGCCAAGGTGGAAGCAAACGAGGGGGATGTGCAGGGTGGGGAGAGCCCTGCATCTGCAGGGACCGAGTCCACGCCGACGCCGACAGGGGCTGACACTGCAACGGAGAAGAAAAATGGAGGCCGGCGTGAGCGCAAGGAGAGGCCGCCCAAGGGTGCTGTCGCTGAGAGTGGCGCTGTGACAACCACTGCCGATGGTGCAGTGACGACCGATGCAACAGCAGGAGCAGCAGCAGCAACAGGAGCAACAGGAACAGCGAAGGTTGCGAATGAGTCTGGTGCGGCTGTGGAGACCAAGGACGGTGGGAAGGCCAAGGGAAGGGGACGCGGGAAGCGCGGGGATCGGGCCACCGACGCAACGGCAAAGGACGACACAACGGGCGGATCATCCGGAGCGGAGAAGGAGGGCGAGCCATCCGGGGCGGCAAAGGAGAAGCGTGTGCGAAGGCCTAAACAGGCAAAGGAAGCCGCCGCATCTGCTGTTTCGGGCGAAGCTGGCGCTGCGACCCCGGTTGTGGCTGATGCGACTGCTGCCGATGGTGTGTGTGCATGAGACGCACATCAATCTGGAAATGTGTGGTGGAGTGTGTAGTGTGTATCTCGTAACTTGGGTGTCAGGATCTGTGTTCATCGTGCCTGTCGGTGTATTCCCTTTGACGGGCATTAGACAGTCATCCGCAGCATTTCCCGCTCTTGATATGTGACACGTTTTGTCACGTGGCCGGCGTCCCTCTCACGCGTTCTTATCCTTTGTACTCATTACCTTTCGCCGCTTTGCTCATTCGGTTTGATCCCCTTTTTTATTTTGTAAATGTGGTTTGCGCGCGGGTGTGTGTGTGTGTTTCTGTCTTGCTGCAGCCGCCGCGGCATCCACCGGCGACAAGAAACAGAAGCGGCGTGGCGATCGCAAACCCAAGCCAGCCACTCTGGACGGTGCTGCAAGCGGCACCCCGGATGTCGCCCAGGCTGCGGATGGGGGCAATGGAGCGGCTCCCGGTAGGTCGCTGTCCCCCCGTGTCGACATTACAATGCGTCTGTGTTTGTGCGCCTATGTGTGTGTTTACGTTCCTCCAGCTTCTCGTGGGGTGTTGTGGTTATCTAGAATGCATGCTGCGGTTTGTGGTTCGTTTCCCTTTGGTTCTGTGGTCGTGTATATACGTCCTTGCATCTATATCTCCCTCATATATGCCTCGTTACATCCATATCTCCTTGTCTGTATCTTGTACCCCCACACTCAATCCTTTTGTCGTTGTTGTGTATTTTGCAGTGCCTGCCTCGGGACGAAAGCAGCGTCAGCCAAAGAAGATCGGCGAGTATAAGGTATGTCTCTCATTATTACGCTTCTGGCACTCATCCATGTGGGCAGATTCTCGCCATTTGATGAATATGCGGTGTTGTTGTCTCGTGTCAGAACTCCACATTCTGCATAAGTGCAACGCGGCAAAACATTTCAGATTAGACAAAACAAACGACGACGGTAGCCGACAGTCAATAGAACCGCCAGTTCCGTGAGAAGCCGCGACGTTTCCTCACACACGCACTACTTTTGTCCTTTTCGTTTATCTCTTTGTCAACAACAGCCTTCGGAGGTGTCTCAGCAGGAAGACGAGGTGGAACCCGTGGAAGGTGACGCTGGCAAGTCCGGACGCCGGCAACGCCGCCCCCGCAAGTCACCAACCTCTGGTGATGGTGCCGCATCCACCAATAGTGAGCAGACTGCCAAGGATGCTCCGACTGGCGATGCACCGCAGGCAACGGATAAGGAAAGTGGGCGTCGTGGGCGTGGGCGTGGAAAGAAGGGGGCGGTTGCAGATTCCACAAACACCGCAGTGGCAGTGGCAGTGGGAGTGGACGGTGCGCCGACGGAAAGTGCGTCGGGGGCAGAGGGAACTGCTGAGGGAGGTGCACCAAAGGGAAGGCGCAACAACAACAACCGCCGTGGAAAGCGCGCTGATGGCACTGCGTCGGCGGCGCCCGCGGAAGGCGCGACTGCTGTTGAGGGCGGTGCGGGTGGGGCTGCAGTGGGCGCTGCGACACCCGCTTCGGCGTCGGCAACCCCACGATGGGCGGATGAAGAACTGTCTGCTCCAGAGGGAAGCGCCGTCCAGGTAAAGGGTGGGCGCGGGCGTGCGCGTGGACGCGGGCGTGGAGATCGCAATGCTGCAGGTGGTGCATCTGCCGCGGCAACAACAACAACAAAAACGGCGCCCGCAGGTGCACAGACTGCTGAGAATGGGCAGTCTGGTGGAAGAGGAAACCCTCGCAGGGGAGCCCCAAGGCCAGCGGAGGTAGGATTCACACTCACAACTGTCTGTGAGCGTGATCCGTGTTTGCTTACAAAGAGTGGCCGAGGGGAGCGTGTGTTTTGTTTGTGTATGCGCTGCTGGGATTGCATTGTGTGTATTGCTGTTATGGATGATACGGACGAATTGAGTGATGGTGTGAGGGATGATGCAGCTGGTGGATGCAGTATCGTGCTCTCGCATTGCTGTCCGCTTGCTTCTGTCTGGGAGGCAATGGCGAAATTGGCGCCAAAGAACGCTGAATTTGAATTCCCATTTCTCCCGTTGCTGATGAGCAGTCCGACGCAAACGCACTTGCTGAGGGAGTTGCTAATATTCGTCTTGACGGCGGTGGTGCCAGTGGTCAAATCGCCGGAAGGTGAGGATCAGAATCCTTTCTCTCTTTCTTTCTCTCTTTGAGGTGTGGAGTCCATGGGCACAGCGCCTATGACACTGACTTTGAATCCTACATCTCTCTTTGAGGAGTCCATGAACATAATGCTCAAGACATTATGATCATATCAGCACGTGTGATTACTATTCCGTGTACTTGTAAAATGGACTGTCTGTGGTTGTATATTTATGTAGCTCTTCTCTTTAAATTCCATTGTTCTCGTGCAGGCGCCGTGGTCGCGAGCGTGTCTTCACACCGGGGACACGGACTGACAACGGACAACCGACTCAGCAGTCGAACGGGGACGCAAGTGCATCTGGCGTCAACAGCAGCAACAACAACAACAACAACAACAGCAACGGGGCGGGGCGAGCACGTGGGCGGGGCACGGGCACTGGCGGCCGTCGTGGCGGTCGTGGCGGCAACTCGTCTGCGTCTGGACAGGGTAATCCGGCAGACGCAAAGTGGCGGGAAGAGCGCAGCCAAGTCGACAGGGATCGCATTGATCGTCAGCGGACGGCCGCTGGCACATGGAAGCGAGAGTGGGACCAGGAGAAGCAATAGACGGAACATCTCTTGCTGCCCCGGCAGAAGACTTGGTTCTGTGTGTGTCTCTCTTTGACTATGGAGCTGCTGCACCGGCACTTGTGTCCGTTTCTTCCCACCTGACAGACTCAGCTGTCGTGCCATTGCGTGGGTAGTACGGTACGGTGGGCGAGTCAGAGGATGCGCAGTGTGTGTTGTGTGCGTGTATGTGTTTATGTGTTTGTGACTGTGTGTCTGTATGGTCGATGTCTGTCTGTTGGTGCTCTTGGCAACCGATTGACAGTCAATAATAAGAAATAAGTATCAGATTTGACAGTAATCTAGGCTCTCGATATTGCAATAGACTTCGTATCCTGCAGTGCGAGACTGACATGGAGTGTTAAAAAAGTTAATAACGTTAACGGCTGCCGCATAGCCACTGAATGATAGATTGTAGCAACATCGAGAATCAACTGAAGGGAGCACCACGCTATGTCGCCGTGAAAAGTACATGGCTCAACCTGAACTAATGTGTGTTCGCATCACATTCATTCTCCCCGCCGTTTCGATGAGAACGGACAGTCGGCTGTGGAACAACATTTGGAACTTTATTCGTTGAATGATGCACGGACAAGACTACTGGCTCTGCATCACTTCAAGAGAAGACGGAACTGTTTGTCAACAGCAGACAGGTCGGGTCTTGAAAGATTTCTCTGGGCGTTATAATTTCACAACTCGAGCAGAACGAATACGCACTCGACATTCAATCGAATCTATTCAGTCTTTCATGCGTTCACAGTATCTAATATATTATGCTTTTGCTCGGATGTCGCATCAACTTCCGCATGTATTGATGTACGTCTAATCAATGTGGTCCCATTTAAGCGCTATACTGTATGCACACGGACCCAACGTATAACATCATTTTCACATCACAGACACGAAAGAGCACCGATTGCGCACTGGGTCCTCGATCAGCCGTGGGTAGTGAACCACATGCACGTGAACACATATGCGTGCAAAAAGAGAACGTAAACCAGCAGTGCCAATCGGAAGCGCGAACGGCTCTGCATCATCCACGTGAGTGATACGCTGCGGAGGCACAGAGACAAAAGGGACAGAGACAAATAACGGAAGATTAAACCTTAAACCATTGACCCATAATTAGAAGGCATGCGAGGGATGTTTGCGCTAAGCTGGTAATTGGCGGCAAAGCAACACACACATACACATACACCACAAATCGAGTGTTCATGTGATTAAAAACAAAAGCCTGCACAACGAATATCTACAAATGGCATTCCGACATCCGGGAAAAAATCCGCAGTAACAACACGTGACCGCCCCACAAAGCAGTCTGGGTTTCCGCACCTTTGCCGGTTGAACCATCGCACGGCCTTCGACGCATACGCCTTTGCGACATCCACGTGAGATGAGTCCGCTGCACTCCGATCATTTATGAATAACACCAAAAATAAATCAATAAAACGGATGCGATTGATATGCATATTCTACCATCGATCACGGCCATTATAAGGTCCATTAAATGACCACACAAGCATTAGCGTGCGTCACCACCCACACACCTCCAATGTTGACGTCAGATGCGAACCCGGGAATGTCGATTTCAAACGAGTCATACTGACGTGTAGAGGAGGACGAACCCGCAACGGTCTGCGCAATGAAAGTACACGAAGCAGAGGGGCCAAATCACAAACACACACACACACACACACATACACATGGCGAGAGCCAGGAAGGAAAGAGGTCAATATAATTCAGCCAGAATCCAATGCTAAAACGCAAACTAAAAGTAACAGGGAATTTACGTTGTCGTCCGCGCAGTGTATGCATGCAGTGCGTCCAGTGTTAATAAGCGGCGTGTGTCTTGTGATAAGTGCTCACCGCGTAGTTCTCCAGGGCCTCTTCCGCCGCCGCCCGCCGTCGATCGCACGCCCGCAGCGTTTCATTCAGCGAGTCTATTTCCCTCTGGTAACCACGTGACTTGTCCTCCACCATGGCGAGACGGCGCTGCAGCAGTGTGAGTTCGTCGCCGTGGGATTGGTCTCCGGATGCCTGCCACATTTGAGAATTGTGTGTGTGCGTGTGTGAGTGTGTGTGCACATGATATTGTGAGTTCAGTCGGCCGCCATAGGCATGACCCCCATGTGGCAATTTTCGATTACTATGAGGGAAATCGAAAAGTCAGAAGCACACACAGGCACACAATAGCACACACACACAACAGAGCCAACCACACACGCACGCCCATAACACCCACTGCATGTGGGCGCTGCTCTTCATCCGGGGGACCCACCGCCGACCGCTGCGCCCCCGCCAGCCGCGCTTCCGCCTGCGCCAGTCTGTCCGCAAGGGCACGTGACTGCTGCTGGCTCTGTGCCAGTTGCTGTTGGACCTCGACGGACGCTTCACGACGGACTGTTTGTCCGTGCTGTTGTTGTTGTTGGTTAAGCAAGGCCCGCGATTCCGAAAGCTCGGAAGATAGCTGCAGTGGACCGATGGGCAGTAGCGTGTATCCCAATGGGTAGGAATCGACGAGTTAGTGACGAACAGAGTGAGCACGCGCGGTACAATCCTACATTAGCCCACACCACCTGTCTGTCCGAGTATACTAGCGATGCCACTGTGGCGAAAACTCACGGATACACACAATCACAATAAAATTACACGAAAAGACACCGCCCCAATTGAAGAAAGAAAGAAAAAAACAAAACAAAGGGAAAGAAAAAAACGTTCGCCCGCAGCCCACCTGTTCAATCTTGCTTTGCAGTTGAGCGACAGTACTGCGCCCGGCGTCCCTCTCTCGCACTGCCTCCGCCAACGCAGTCTCTGCAGCCTCCACTTGCGCACGTGACACAGCCGCACTGGGCGCGGACGCCATCACACCATTTTCCTTCTCGAGACGCAGCTCGTCCAGCTCTTCTTCCATCTTTGCAACATCTTGTTCGCGCGACGATAACGACGCCATGAGGTCGGCAATCTGTGCACGCGCAGTCGTCAACTCACCCCGAAGCAGAGATTCCGCTTCCATTCCACGCTGTGCCGACACGCGAGCGTCGTGAAGCACACCTTCCATCTCTTCCTTGCGCGAAATGGTCTCATCCAGCTCCCGCGTGAGTGCATACACCCTCTCCTCTGCGTCTTGCAGACGACCTGCATAATCAGCGGCGCGCGACGAATCCTCATGGGCGCTGCGAACAGATGCCTCTAGCCGCGTTACGTGGCGGGCAGACTCCGTAAGCGAGTGCTCGGCTTCGGTGGCACGTGCCAGCAAAGCGTCCTTCTCGGCGGCCACACCGGCGTAGGCCTCCGCCAACCGCGCCACTTCCGCCTCTGCCTTTACGCGTGCGTCCCTCTCAGAGACAACAGCAGCGTCCATGCTATCCCGTGCCAACACAAGCTCGTGAAGCCGGCGCTCGGCCTCGGACCTCTCGGAAATATACTCTTGCGTCTTCCGCTGCAGCTCACCACGCGCGGCACGCTCCCTCTCCAGCTCACCCTCGGCATCCGCGCGCAGCGTCGACTCTTCCTTGGCCTTCTCCGACAATGCCTCCACTCGCGCATTCAGTTCCTCGGAAATCTTGGCAAGCTGCACCTGTGTGTCCGCAAGTTGTCTGGACAGGCGTCCAGACTCCTCCTGGGCGTCCCAAACTGCAGTTTCCCTGAGCGCCAGTTCGGCTCGCAAGGCCGCCTCTCTCTGCGCCGTCTCCTCCGCCGCCGCATGCGCACTCTGTCCCATGGTCTGTTCAAGCACGCGTGCATTCGCCTGTAGCTCGCCTATTGTTGCACGGAGATCGTCCATCTCGCGTTGCTTCTCCTCCTTCAACGCCGACAGCTCCGACGCAGCAGACTCAGACTCGAGCGAAAGCGCGTCCCGCTCCTCGTTCGCCCGTTTGATCGCAGCGCCAGTGGTCTCAATCTGTTCCTTCAGTGCGGTCACCTCGACGTCCTTCGCAAGCAGCGCTGACCGAAGGTCAGCCTCCGCAGAGTCACGTGCCGACAACTGAGCCTCAAGCGCCCGCAGCGATTCCACAGTTGATGTTGATTCCAAGAGCTCGGCAGATAGGCGCGTGATCTCCGCGTTTGCCTCTGCCAGCTGCCGCACACTCTTCTCGTGCTCGTCCGCCGCAGCCGCAAGCTCGCCAGACAGTCGGGCAGCCTCAGTAGTGGCTGCATTTAGCTCAGCGGTAAGGCCTTCGCACCGCGTCGTGATGGTCGCGAGTTCGATCCCCAGCCGCTGCACTTCACCGCCTGCGTTATCGTCCTTCGACGCCAAGTGCTCTTCCAACAAAGCGACCCGCGAAATCACTTCCTCACGCGCCTTCAGTGCATCTGCAAGCGAGTCCTCGGCAATGACCAGTCGCGATTCCAACCCTGCCCGCGCAACAATCGCCGCCCGTGCCTCCTCACGTGCCTCGTCCGCCTCTGCAGTTGCCTTTTCGAGGTCGTCCCAAGACTGAGTCTCTCGCTCCGACCACTCCTTGCGAGCACTCGTCAGCGCCGCCACTGCTGCCTCCTGCGCCGCCTCTGCCTTTGTGAGGAGCGCGCGGGTGTCGTCCATTTCGTCCCGGAGTTGCTCAACCTCAGAGGCAGCCCGCGATCCCTCCTCCTTCGCCGCCGCAAGCGTGGCCTGCAACTCTGTAAACTCACGTGATGTGCGTGCCAGCTCGTTCAGGGCGTCGGATGCCCTTTTTTCCGCATCGGAAAGTGCAGCTTCGGCATCGATAGCCCTCTTTTCCCACCCGGCCTCCCTCAACCTCTCGACCTCAGCCGCCTCGCCCGTCACGTGATGCAGCTCTCCGACTTCCCTCTCCAGTTGTGCCACGCGCGCGCTCGACGCGTGCAGTTGCGCCTCCAACTGCAATGTCGCGGCCTTGTCAGACGTTCCCCTTTCGTCCGCTTCCCGAGCCTTCGTGCGCGCATCTTCAAGAAGCCCCTCAAGCTCCACAATACGCGCCGATGCATCTTCAAGCCGCGCTTCCACAGATGCACGCTCGGACTGCGCAGAAACAAACAGCGCCTCAATTGCGGCCTTTCCGTCCTTCTCCTGCTGCAGCGCCTCTGCGCTGCCAGCCATGCCACCGGATGCGGCACTCTCTGCAGCATCCAGCCGGTCCTTCAGCGAGGCATTCGTCGCAATCAATTCGGAATGCAAATTCAGCGCATCTTGAAGCTCTGCACGCACGCTAACCAGAACGGCGTCATATTCCTCCTTTAGCGAGTTGAGCTGCGCATGGAGTGTCTCTACTGTCGATTCGGCGACCACGGAACGTTCTTCCGCCGTAACTACGCTCGCTCTCAGTTGATCGACAAGCGTCTCTGCAGCGGTCAGTTGTGCCTGCAACCCATCCATCACCGTGCCGTCCTTACGCGCGGTGTCCACAACATCAGCGTCACGTGCCGCCACGCGCACCTCTTCAAGTTCGCTAGTGAGCGCAGCGATACGGTCCGAGGCCTCCTTAAGCGCAGACTCGGCAGTCTTGCACCCACTCTCAGACATTTCCCGAGCAGCGGACGATCCCTCAAGTTCGGTAGTGAGCGCAGCGATACGGTCCGAGGCCTCCTTAAGCGCAGACTCGGCAGTCTTGCACCCACTCTCAGACGTTTCTCGAGCAGCGAACGCTCCCTCAAGTTCAGTAGTGAGCGCAGCAATACGGTCCGAGGCCTCCTTAAGCGCAGACTCGGCAGTTTCACGCGCGACTGTAGCCTCCGCAGCGGTCGCACGAGCACGAGAGAGCGCATCGTCATTTCCCTCTGATGCGGACGTCAACGAAGCGCCCAATGACGCCACCTCACTCTTCAGTCGCGTCACTTCCGCCTCGAGATCAACAACCAAGGCGTCCTTTTCCTCCATCGTCGCGCTCGCTGCATCGCGGTCCTTTCGCGCCCGTTCCAACGCCGATTGCATTCGGTGCGCATGCTCATCCTTCACACGCACATCGTCTTTGAGTGCAGCACTCTCCGCGCGTGCTGCCGCAGTCTCGAGGCGCAGTGACGCCAGCTCCGCTTGGAGGGACGCTACCAACGCCTCAAGTCCAGCAGCGTGTTCGGCAGCCACAACCGCAGCCTCACTGTCCACAGGGGACTCGGAATTTGACCGAGACGCAATTTCACGCGACTTTTCCAGCTCGAGTTTCAATTCACCAAGGCGGGCTTCTGCATCCTTGCGCGCATTTTCGGAGGTCACCAGCAGTTCCTTCAGCTGCGCAACTGCATCGCCGCCATCCGAGGTGTCCTCGTCCGAGTTCTCGCGGGTGACCTTCAGCGGCGTCCCCGGGGCAGAAGAGGGTGCGGATGCCAGAAAACCGTCCCCAAATGCAGCTCCAGAGACACCTCCCTTCACCTTGTCGAGCTCGTCCTGGAGTGCCTGGATCTTTGCCTTTGCCTGCGCCTTGAGTTTGTTGAATTTCAATTCGCCCTTTGTGTTGAGTCCTCGCACGATTCCCTCCTGTCGCTCCCCTTCCGCCTTGAGAGACGCAACAGACGCCTCGAGTTGGACCACACGCGAGGTCTTTTCCGAAAGCTCGGCACGGAGAGAGACAATGGCAGCATTTTGTGCCTCCAGCTCATTGGCAAGTGGTGTCATGCTGCTGTCAATCGATGCGCGCAGCTGTACGACCTCTTTCTGCGAGACAACAGCGAGCGCAAAGAAATGGACACTTAATCAAGCACGTCGAACCGATCGCCCTTCTATTGACACAAACAGCGCATTCAAATCCATCTTCGGCATCTACACAAGCGATCCTGTATGTGACCGCAAACGCAGCGACTGTGTGATTTGCATATCATATTCTGCTGCGGTATTCTAGTCCTGTTACGAGCCGCACACATGCTTATGAACATTCACAGATACCCGACATGAACACACACACACACACACACATGCAGGCACATAGACAAGCGCACCTCTTTCTCCTGCAGGAGACGGCGGTACTCTTTTGATATTTGAATGTTTTGGTTCTCCAGTACCTGCACTGTATCGCGAAGCTCTCTGTTCTCGCTGAGAACTTGCTGCTTGATGCAAAACAGATGCAACATCAACGCAAACACGTGAGCTAACTTCAAACGAGATTCGTAATCCATGCGATTGGAGAAAACACTGAACGACCATAGTCGGACCTGAAAAGGTGTATCCTGCCACGTGAAAGCCGCAAAACCACAAGGACATCAGGACGGTTCAACATCAAGATAAAAAAAATGCGTGAGCTTCCAAGCCGAACATACGGCAAAAAAGCACATTAAGTAACACACACCGCAACATTCGCGTCCGTAATCCCAGCGGCAATGTGCCCATTACTCGCGTGCGATTTAGGCTTTGGCGCAGGCCCCTCCAGCGAGGCACCGGCTTGAGCCGCATCATCCTCCGGAGCTGCATTGGGATCGATGTAGTTATCCAACTTATCCTGAAGTTGCTGCGCGAGCGAGTTCAAACTTCCCCAATTCCACGACATGATTGGTTGCGTGCCTGGCACTGTCTCGTCGCGTGACCGTCACGTTTCGTGCCTGACAGAGTGCGCAGTATTCGCCAGCAGTGTGCGAACCAAAAAATTTAGTCCAGGTGCATACCACAAGGCCAAAGGCCACACTATCCACGAGTTCTATATCTTCAATTATCGGCAGAACTCTCACAAATCAAAGTTGATGTGATGTTCTGACTTTTCAAATCTAATCTCTATCCAGTAAAAGTGCTCGCGGCACGGGCCTGCTACCTTGAGCCGAAAAGTAGGCGAGTTCTCGGCAACTGCCCAACCCTATCCCAACCCTAACCCTAACCCTAGCCCTGAATTACTTCACCATAGTCAATGTTGCACAATAAATGCAATATGTGTGGAAGTGCCACTTTGCCAGTCCCAATGTACAATCTCTCATGGACTGCTCGAGTCCTTGGAGGAGCGTATCTCGCCGTTGGCCACATAGGCGAGGTATGAATTCCATGCCAGGGCAACTGTGTTTACAACGAGAAGGCGGTGCTGCAGAGGCACAAAGTAGAAGTTGACAATCTGTGTCGCCGGCCATAGCTTGTAGTTGGCGATAAGTGTTGGGATGTAATCCTGCAACAGAAATGACCATTATGATGGGTTTGGGAACACGTTGGATCAGGATTAAACTCGGCACGGCGTTGTTGCAGTCCCACGCTGTCGGACACAGACTGACAAACAGTATGAGAACATCGAAGAGAAAACGCACGATTACAACCGACACCCACAATGAGGACAATGCATCTTGAGGTTCACCTCTCCGAACTCACGCACAAGCACGCACATGCACACAGATGCGACAAATGTACATCAAACAGACAAGACGAAGACTCAAAATACGCACGAACCTGGTCAAGGCGCTTTTGAGTGTCGTATTTGCTCTTTCCTTCAAGACTGCTCAGTATGCAGAAGAAAGAGTAGAGAAAGACTGGCGCACAGATGGTCTGATCCAGAACCACCTTGGCAATGGCAGCTAAAGGAAAACGGGGCGGGATGCAAACAAAATGACAGAAGTAATTTCGAATGTTACCCAGAATGAGTCGACAAATTACCCATAAAATGCAACTGTGATCACGACAAATAATAGGACACACGGCCAGACAAATGACTGGAGTGACTTGCACGCAAAGGTCAGCGACAATTGAAGAAATTCCCGGTTCGCACAAGCAAATGCATGCATACAAGAACACTGACCAGCTGCCGGTTTTCGGAACGGAACTATCTTGTCAAGGAACGCATACCATCCCCTGAGAACAGGGCCCTACAAGCAGATAAGTATACAATCACCGACGTCAGAACCACTGGCACTGCCAAATAGTGCAAATTTCGATAATAGGACACACATCGACAAAGATTCAATCGCGCGGCGCCCACATAACCAACACAACGATGCACCGCATAATAAACCAACACAACGACGCACCACAAAGACCAGACCAACGGCGCCCATGCGGGCAGATCTTTCAAAGTCATGCTTTTCAACTCCTCGCTTCTCGATGGCTTGCTGAGCAATTGTGTCCCCAACCACAAACAGCACACCTGGACCAACGTGTCGTAGATGCGGTCAGTGTGGGCCAAAGAGGCCTAACCCAAATGACGGCCGAGAAAAGTCTGACGACAGTCATAGTCACCACCCTCAGCGGACATGACGACATCAGAGGTACATCGAAGGAACACACCTACCTGTTGTACTCACTTGAGTTAGCAGTGGTCGCCGGCCAAGCTGGCGGAGATACCATCCCCACGGGCCCATTGTAACTTCTGTCCCCACGTGCGCCACAACAAATACAAATGTACCAACTTCACTTGTTTCATTTTTTGGTGTTACGAACTTGTACAGTACCTGAGCTCACCTGACCGGTGGCAGTGTGGCAGTTGGGCACGTGAGGGCTACACTTTACCGTCATTCAGACGCACTTTCGAACTGACGCTTCCATAGAAATGACAGCAATGAGGCGTCATATAAGTTTGTATGAAATCTCCATACTCAACAACATCCAACCCAAAAATACGAGCTCCGCAAATGACGTTGTGCGTAGTATGGCGAGTTTCATAGTAATGAAGCGGTGACATCATCATTTCCGAATGGTGACACGTGCTGATGTAATGTGGGCGCGGCACTTTTTTTCTTCTTTTCGGTTATGTATGGAATTTACTATGGAAATTGATTTCGGAAAAACAAAAATAAATTTCGGTGCGCGGCTGAAATTTTATTCTTTAATGACACGCAAGGAATGCCCAAAATTAATCAAGAATTGATACATATTATATAGTCATTAGACACACATAATAAAAGTTTAAATCAACAACAACAAAGAAAAAACCGCGCGCTTTAAATTGAGTACTTTTTTAAGCAATGCCCAAATTGAGTATTAAATTAAGTATGCAGTGATTTTGGGCGACAATTGCCATGTGCGCATACAGTGACAATCAAACGGCACGCGCCACCACAGTCCACACACACACACAATGCAGACACACACACACACACATGCGCACACACACACACACACACCACACACTTGCATGCACACATGCGCACACGCATGCAAACACACATGCACACGCACACACACACACACGAGCACAATCTGCTGACCACAGTGGACACGACGCACTCTGACTCATGCGGTGACGGCCGCTGGTTTGCTCCTCATGTGCCCATTCGAGACTGTTCCTCTGTCGGCACATGTCTGCATCAGTCCACTTTGTTTCGCCTGTGCAGTTCCATACCCCATCGTCCCTATAACGAGATGCACACCACAGGCACATCTCCTCTTTGTGGGACTACGTAACTGCGGTACAAGCCACACCAGTCTCTGTCAATACCTGGCAAAGATACGGTGTAGTTGGTTCGCTTCCGTTCATCCTACCTACCACCCCGTCTCCGTTACTCCGTTGTTTTGTCAGCGACGCGCGTCCTGCACAAACTCCGAATACGTTGAAGGATTCCCCCTTTTCGCCGGAAAGGACCCATTGCGCTTAGCGTGACTCGCTGCTAATAGAATGGAGTTTTAAGAACACAAGTGGAGCTTTTCCCTTTTGAGGCCTTGTGCCCCTTTGAGTCGTTTTGCTTTTCCACAAACGGTTGTTTTTCGTCGACATGGAGGTCCATCACGTGTAGAGACGAATATATCGTCCGTCCGATACATTCGCGTGTTTTGTGACACTGCGGGAATAAGGCGTCTTAAAACCGAATTCTCTTGAGATTAACGAAGCAAAGATGGTTCAGCAGACGTTTGCTACGCCGGCTCAAGCCGCGCCGGCCGACGAGCGCGACCTCATTGTCTCTGTCGTGTCTTCAGTTCTCACCAAAATGGTCAGCCGTGCTGAGTCGGTACGTGTGTGGATGGGCTCAAAGCTGTGTGTGTGTGTTCGTCTTCCTTTGCTGTGTCGCCGTTCTGGTTGGTCCTGTTTGGTGTGCTGTGCTGTCTTCTGTTGATTTTTTGCTGCGACAAAGCACATGTTCAATGATTATAACAACTCGCTTCCTGATATACATGACGAGACATTTCACCAAGATCGCTGAGAACACTAAAGTTGCTATCGCTTCACTGTCCTTTGAACGTTTGCTGTTTTGCAGCTCTTTGTGAACTGACATTTTTTTTTTGCGTTTTAATCGTTCTGCTTGACAAACAGCAGCAGGTCCATGGCCCTCTCACCCGCTTTGATGCATCGAAGATCCCCGGTATCAGCATCCAGAGCTACCTCGACCGGTGAGTCTGTCTGCATACTGTTCTTTTGGAGTTTTACACACAAGTTCATGATTGCGTCTCGCACACTGTATTTGAATCTGGCACTAATTATATGCATCTCATTCCATCCGAACTCACGCACACATACACAAAATGCACTCGCAACAAAACAAAACAAACACAAACTCTGCAGCATTGTCAATTTCGCCCCCTGCAGCCCTGAGTGCTTTATCATCGCGCTCGTGTATATTGATCGCGTTGTGAAGATGAATCCAAAGTTCGTCATTACGTCGTACAACATCCACCGTCTCCTCATCACCAGGTAAATATCTTGCCCTCAATGCCACGCCAGCTCGTACTTGTGGTTGTTCTGCGTGCATATCCTTTCTTATGTTTTTTTTTGTATTAACTTCTTTTGTTCTTGTTCGATTCCTTTTGTTTCCCTCTTGTCCTCAGCACAATGCTTGCCGCAAAGTACTTGGACGATTGCTATTACAACAACTCGTTTTATGCAAAGGTTGGCGGCGTGCCTCCTGCGGAGATGAACATTCTCGAGCTTGAGTTTCTCCGCCTTGCGGACTTCAACCTCGGCGTGTCGAAGAAGCTGTACGACCAGTACCGCCACGAGCTCCACCGCCAGCACCGACATGTCGTTGCACAGGCGGAGTCGTCTCCGCGCACATCGACGTGCCTGTCGCCGCCTTCATCCGGCCTTTCTTGTGCGTCGGCGTCATCCATGTGCTCGTCATCCCCAGCTTCTTCATCGTCTGGATTGGCAGTGGCTGGTGCCTCGGCGGCGTCGCAGGGTGTCCAGCACGTGTTGCCGCACGTCGTGCCGACAGGTCTTTGCGGAGCGTCACCCTTGAGCAACAGGCATCTGCCGCTCTCGCCCGTTAGCCAGCAAGGTGTGTGGGCACTGTAGATTGCGTCTTCCATTGTTTCGACTCCATTCGTTGGTTCTTGTGTTTTTAGTGTTTCTGTTTGTTTTGTTGTTCTAAGGTTATTCATATAATCATTTCAATTCGTCTTTTTACGTTCCCTCAAACAACAGCCTCGCCCATTCCAAAGTTTGGTCACGGCTGGTCTGCGATGACGCCGCATGCCCACCAATCGTCACACAATGCATTTCTCGCCGCGCAAACGGGTGCCCCCTACTCGTTTACCGGTGCGAGCACGCCCGTCCGTGGCGGCCACCATCAACAGCATCAACAACACCAGCAGCACCATCAACAACATAATCAACAACAGCAGTATCAACAGCAGTATCAACACCAATCTCAACTATCGCAGGGATCGTATGCCCACCCTGGCCAACAGCCGTTGTCGCACATTGCGCAGCCCCACGCACACTACACGTCGACCGTTCACCAGCAGCTTCAGATGCAACAGCAGATGGCCGCCATGCCCCCCCTCGTTGCAGCACATACAATGTTGCAGCTGGGCGGTCCCTCACCGTCGCCGTCGCCGTTTCCTGCGCATGCACACGCCCACTCGCACTCGCACTCGCACTCGTCCATGAGTCTGAACGGCAGCTTCAATGGCGGTTACTCCAACAGTAACGGAAGCAGTCTCAATAGTTCTCTCAATGGAAGTTTCAGCTACTGCGCGAGTAGTAACGGGAGCAGTAACGGGTCGAGTCTGAACGGCAGCTTCAACGGGAACCAGTCGTTTGGTTCTGCACATCACGTGCAGCCGTCGGTGCCTTCCACCCCGTATGGCGTGAGCCTGAACGCAGCGCAGACACTTCCTTTTTCGGCGCATGCTCACCACGTGCCATCTGCGCAATCGGCTGCATTTGGCACATTTTGTGCGCCGTGCGAATGCTTTAGCGAAAACGAGCACCGTCAGCGTGTTGAGCAATGCAGGAATTCGATCCATGGAATGTGCCAAAAGATTGTCGAGGTTGGTTACTTGTTTAATTGTTGATTTAGAAGGCTGCGTATTGACTCTTTTTGTTCCTCCGCTTTTAGTGGATGTAGTTGTGCGTGCCGTTGACTAACCTTTTTCGTTCATGCGCTTTTAATGTTTGACTACAGGCTGAGATTGAGGCGAATCGCCTCCCGTGGTCGGTTGCCATGCGGGCGTCGCAACTGCTGGCGACGGAAGAGTCGCGATCCACAAGTGCCTTTGGTCTTCAATGCACGCACTACCAATGGATGGACATTCTGCGCCTCGTTTTTGAAATTCTCGCCATGGTTAGTAAGATTTGGCCTATTATCACCCTCTTGTGAAGATTTTGTTACTGTGATTTTATCTCTTCCCCCCCCCCCCCTTTCTCGATGCCGGCGTGTTGTTCTCATTGTTGTCGCTGATTTTGTGCTGTGTGACGGATGGCCTCTTTTCTTACTGTTCTTATGCATGTATCGTATTTGAAATGATATTTCAATGATGCAGGAAAACGCGGGATTCACCGCCTCTACTTACAGCCGCGCATACAAGGGATTTTCGTTCAACTCGACGGCGACACTGAATCATGCAGTTGCATGAGGGACATGTCGTGGCGCATTGGCCATTGGCCATCGTCTTGCGATGCGCGATGCAAAGGCCATACCGCGCCCCCCTCCCCCCGGGAAATGGAGATGACAACAACCAGTGTAGTCGGAGCGGGGAGGATACCTTCTGGTCTTGTGTCACACCGGTCACTGTGTACGAGTCATGTGTGTTCGTTCACTGCCGGTGGGAGTAAGGCGGGTGCGCGCGTTAAATGTGTTGGACAAAAAACGCAAAACAAACACCAAAAAAAGACAGAAAAAAGACATAATTCGAAAAAACAATATAAAATCGGAAATAAGAACGAAAAACAACAAAAAATAAAACTAAACAAAAACCGAACCTACCGCTTCAATGATGGGATTAAAACAGTTGTTCAGACTTGCTTATCCGTGAGTACCACTGCTTATGCACCGCTGATGCGAACCGACCGAAAATTGCACAAAAACAAGTCACGTGAGGCAGGCATGGCATCTCCTAATGCGGTATCCAGCGGCCAGCTCATTTATTTAAGGAAAACAATCTCCGTTCTTTTTGAACTGGTGACGACGCGACAACTGATTAGCCTTCTCTCTTCTGACAACAGCACAATCAGCACACACACACACACACACACATACACACAAACGCGCACGCACGCACGCACGCATGCATACATGCACACACAACGAACCAGCAAAGTGTGTCACAGCTTCAGTTTCTCAGAGCCGGCGTTGTGGGGTGTTGAGCTGAGTTACTGTTGTGTACGGGATGCATAACTCGATGCCCCGGTTGTACCCACGAGAAGTTTCCACACCCTCTCAATACGTCATGTCCATAGACAAGAAATCCCCAAACCGATCTTCATCCGACATACAATTGCGTGCCATTTTTCATTTTGGTATTTTTATTATTTTTAGGATCGACCATCGAACACTTATGAGAAGCGGTAACGAATCTGACTTGATTTAAGATTCTGCAATTGTATACTCTTCACCTAGTTAACTATCGGACGGCGTATCAAAACTGTGGCGTTCTGTGTTGCTTGCGTATACACGGCCGTATTCCTTCGGTTCACATTATCGTGTTGGTGCGCTCGTTCATTGAAGCACTTTGCTACATTTACCTCCGTGGGACTCGACGAAAGGCCCGGTCGCCTCCAGCGGGACTGTTCACGCGTTGATTCGCGACTTACAACTGCAGGGAAAATTCAGCGGCCGCATCGTCATTGTGGCGATAGCCATCGGAGAGAATGAATCTCGTTGGAAAATCCAAGAATGAGATGCTCTATGTCAATTTCAACCAGGATTCGTCGTGAGTGTTTGTGTTTTTTATTGTATCGCTTGGGTGGCTTGGTTGTTAATTTTGCTCGTTTTCTGGGTCGTACAGGCGGAGGGACAATGCTGGTTCCACATGAAGTATACGTAATTGCTACCTTCAAATTTGAATTTGTTCTGATGCCTCTCTTTCAAATTGGTTGTGAATGTGCAGCTGCATATCCGTCGGCACAAAACAAGGGTACAAGATGTACAACTGCGAGCCGTTCGGCAAGTGCTACTCAAAGTGTGAGTGCTCTTACTTTGTGTATTGACAAGCATAATATCACTATCTGCCTGGCGAATGTGCACGTTTCTTTGCAGCAAAGTGGGCGTCTGCTTTGTGTGTACACGCTCTGCCTTCACTCGACCGACATATAGTCGTAGATCTGCATATATATA
>CALSCR010002379.1:0-19333 GCA_943704495.1 Pigoraptor chileana
GTGTGTGTGTGTGTGTGTGTGTGTGTGTGTGTGTGTGTGTGTGTGTGCGTGTGTGTGTGTGTGCGTGTGCGTGCGTGTGTTTGTTTGTGTGCGTGCGTACATGTGTGTGTGCGTGCCACAATACGCGAGACAAATCCCACCGTCCTTTCCAACAAGCAGCTCCTTTTCAGAAAAGGCGCACATCAGCGGCTCACTCCGTCCCGGGGAGAATATGTCCGTCACCGCGCCCGTTTTGGCATGCATAAGATTGTACTTCCCCCGAAAGCCCACACAAATGTTGTCGCCGATCCACTGCACCGCACGCGGCGTCTCCGGGAGTACATATTCCTGGAAAGGCATGCACGGTCAGCCATGCTTGCCAGTTGAAGCGATTCCAGGCCATAAATAGCTCATTTACAGACGCAAACATGCGTTCGCAGCTTCGAAACCACAAATGCCCACTGTAAATCTCACATTAAAAACATTCGCTCAGCTATATTAAGCAGGTACACGCACACACAGTCATACACACACATCCACACACGCAGCACACACCTTGTCCTCCACAAAGTCGCCTCCACGCCATTCAAACACAATTATCTTCCGCTTGAGCACCACACACAGCCGCACAAACTTCGTGTTATTCGCCTCCCACACATCCGCAGCAAATAGTATCGCACCGCGAGAGCGGTTGACGGTGGTAATGAGATTGAACTCGACCAATTCGTGCACGCTGATTACATTGTCTGTACAGCGGGACAAAAAGCAAGCATTTCCCACCGTTCACTCAAATTCACCATTTGCGCTTTGTGCAACACCGCACAATGGATCCAGTCATTTTTTCACAACAATGCATGCACACACAGGAGAGATGTGGATCAGTGGCACAATGGTACCCACCAGAGAGAGAGATGAGAATGTGAAACTGCTCAAACACAGCGAGTTGGACGACTGGCTTCTTTGCAAAGCTTTTTCGCATCTCCCTAAGCACGGGCTCGACCTAGTAAGTTTATAAAAGCCAACACGAGCCATCAGCAATAGAGATAGGGGAATCCCAGTCAGTGTGCTACTGACTCACCCAAAAACATACGGGGGAGGCGACAGAACACAATCCAATGAAAGCACCATACGCAAATGGCGAGTGGCAAATGACCTGTACATGTACAGTAGCCGTATGCACTCCACAGCATCCAAAAGTACCTTGTCCTTGACATCATACACGACAAGAATGCCCTTGCTTGTGCCAATCACAAGCCGATTTCCCCATGCCGCGATAGACTCGACTTGCAGCGGCAGAATCGGGATCCCCGTCGAGCACTCAAATGCACTGTGCATCTTGATAGAGTGTGCGCGGGGCGAATACGCGCCCAGTCGCGTCACCTACGCAATGTAGTTTGTCCTCCAATCCAGCTTGGTTGTTATTCACTCGTGACTTACATGCAGTTGAGCACACAACCCCACCCGGGCCTGTTTATACCTGAGCAGACGTTGAAGATTCACAAAGAAACACGGCAGTCGCACATAATGCACACATATCACAATGGAATTCCAGTGTCAAATAGCTGGTTGGTGCGTCCGCATCCGACAGATCGGCCTCGAAATGGCCCACTTCAGTGCCGTAAAACACACGATTGATAAATTGGCGAGAGTTCGCACTGAACTGATAGCAAACTGATCACGTGCGCCGACCGCCACAACCCGGACTACGTGCCCGTACTGTCACCGCTGTGCACGGAGGCGGAAGTGGATTTGTCTGTGCCGTTGACTCAGTTTATATAGCATTGTTTTGTCTTTCCTAATCCAATGCCAAGCGTGTCTGCCTGTGGAGACCGTGGCATAAGTAGAATTGTGGAAGATGGAGGTGCTTCGTGACAACTTTGCGGCGACATGGCAACACGTGGAACAGGCTGTCAAGGATGCGACATTTCTCGCCTTTGACACGGAGCTCACCGGGCTAACCGTCAACGGATCGCAGCGGATCGCGACGCTCGATGATATGCAGGATAGATACGACAAAATACGCGTCAGTGGGGAGTCCTTTCTCATCATCCAGTTTGGTTTGGCCGCCTTCAAGTGGATCCCGGAGACTAGGACGTGAGTGCGTGGGCGTGAAGGCCGAATCACCTCTTCCAGGAGCCATCCATACGCTCATCCACTCAGAGAGGAGTTCTATCGCGTGACACGTAGTTGTGAATGGACTTGCGGTTGTGGGAATAAATCCACAGCCCTCGCTCTGTATGGCTTTTTCAGTGCGAGTGCACCGCTCACACACTTTGTCCACCTCTCTTTTGCAGATTCGAAGCCAAACCCTTCAATTTCTACGTTTTCCCAAAGCCGATGGACAGGAATGCGCCGGATCGCGTGTTCATGTCACAGTGCTCATCTATCGACTTTCTTGTGTCGAATGGCTTCGACTTTAATAAGCTCTTCAGGCAGGGGATCCCGTATATATCCCAGGTGAGAGTTGTAGGCACGGCTTTCTTGTACTGCAGCGCATACAAGAGAACCCGACTGTTCTTCGATTCAATTCTATCCATTGCATTCACTTTAATGAGATGCGGTCGCGTGGCGTATCTCCACGCAGGCGCAATCTGCACTTCGAGCGCAACGGCAGCAGGCACGGACGGAATCGCAGGCGCCGGGGGCAAGTGACATTCCGTTGGGAGACAACAAGCAGTTCATCGAAGATGTGTGCAAGAGCGTGTACGACTGGCTGCAGTCCTCGACAGAGCCTACCCTTGATCTCCCCGCTTGCAATGCGTTTCTGCGCCGCCTGATATTCCAGGTGCGCTGACGAAATTGCGGACTTTGGTTCGAATGTGTTTAATATGTGTTGCAGCAATATTGCTTTCACGCGTGCGTTTTGTTGTGTTTAGTACTGGTCTCTGTGGATAGTTGGTGTCGCTCGCGTGGTGGTGATTGCGGATTTGCACAATTGTTTACAGGAGTGCGAAAAGCGGTTCCCGCGGGGCATAACTCTCTCGTCCAAGGCACTCAAGGGGGCGCAGCGGTGCGTCTCCGTGTCACGTGCAACCGAAGAGCAGCGAAAGAAGCTCGAGACCGACCGCGCTGCCAATCAGGAGAGGGACGCTGGGGAAGCAATTGGGTTCCGTCGCGTGATTGATGCCATTGGCGCTTCCAAGAAGCCGATCGTGGGACACAACGCACTGCTTGATCTGTGCAACATGTATGCACAGTTCATTGGGCACCTTCCGCCGCTCGTGGCCGACTTCAAGGCCGCCGTTCTCAATTCGTTCGGCGCACAGATTATCGACACAAAGTACGTGGCTTCGCATCCGTCGTTGCACGGAATCATCGAGGGAACAGCCCTCGGGGAGCTTCACGACCGCATTTGCAAGCCCCCGTTTGTGCTTGGTGCGCCGCAAAAGCCACGCAAGAGCATGGGCGTCGGTGATGTGGGCGGTCCGCGTCCTTCCGAAGAAGGTGAGATTGCAATTGACGAAGTGATGGCAGACGATGCCAACCAGGGTGCAGACGAAGTTGGTGCGGTGCGCGCTGGTGCGGCAGCGGAAGGCGACGAAAGTGACGGCGGCGATCAGCATTCGTGCGCACTCCGACCCGCCCGGGTTATTCTTGCGGAGGGATTTGATCAATACGCAGACGGGACTTCGCGGCTGCATGAGGCCGGATACGATGCGTACGTCACTGGGGCGTGCTTTGTGGGCCTCGCATCGCACTTTCAGCTGTCACATTTTGCCACTCGTCAGAAGGACGAGGGGGGCCTTGCATGTACATGTGCCTCGGGGACGCCCGGCGCAGAGTGTGCGCACGCGGCGGCCGTATGTCCAACTGACTTGTCGCAACCGTGGGCGGTCTGGTGGGCAAACCGAATGTTCATGATGAGGAGCGATGCCGAATATCTTCGCCTTGATGGCCCAGATGCACCTCCCCCACGCGAACACGCGTTCTATCTCAGCGAGTTTCCCGACACGTGGCGACAGAGTGATATTGTACGCCTTTTCCGTCCTTACGGTGATGTGAGCATCCAGTGGGTTAACAGTACCGCGGCAGTAGTTTTTCTTGTCGACAAATCGCGCGTCGGAGAGATCATTCCCGGCGTCGGCGCAGTGATTGCCACCGAGGGGCTACAGGTGAAGCTGGGCACGTACGATGACTTTGCCCGCATCCGTGAGGCATCGAGGAAGCGTCCACTGGAGGACGATGCGGACGCTGTCGGTACTGCTGCGGCCAACACTGGCGATGGCGTTGCCCCCGGCGACAGTGCGGCAGACGGCACGCCAAACCGAGCCAAGCGTGCACGAACATCCTAATGCCCCTCCATGCACCGTCTCCAGTCCTGGGCCCATGCAATGTCACCCGCTATATTGACAGTCGTTTGCATTGCTGTTTGTATGATATGTGAAAGAACTCGAGTGGTCTCCAGACTAATTCCAGACTTCCATACTACGACTCAACAATATATGCTACCATGTGACCTCCCAGTTTTCTCTGATTTGCATCTGGAGGCGGGCGGTATGTACCTGCAAATAGTGCCATCTGACTCACTTCACTTCCAGGAGATAGCCCCTGCTTTACTTTTCTGCGCCTTCTGAAGCAGGCGCAGACAGGGCCGAATTCCCAAAAGAAGAGCGCTCGGCCCTCAGCGCGCCCAAAAAGGCCTCCTGCGACAGCTCCACGGGCTTCCCGTCCCTTGGTCGCACGCTTACGGAGCCGCCCTCTGCCTCCCTCTCTCCGAACACGACAATGTAGTTGTATCGCAACTGCTGTGCATTTCGCACCTTCCGCCCAAAAGTGTCATTCCCGAGATCAACATCGACGTGAAATCCATCGTTGTGCAACAATTTCCCAAACTCTTGCGCGGCGGCGACAAGCCCGTCCTTGATCGCAACGGGCGCCACAAGCACCTGCCTGGGTGAGAGCCACAGGGGCCATTTGCCGCCCGTGTGTTCGGCCAGAATGGCCATCATGCGCTCGACAGACCCGAGCACTGCCCTGTGTATAATCACGGGCGTGTGGCGGGCCCCATCGGGCCCGGTGTAGCCCAGGTTGAAGCGCCGTGGAAGCTGGAAGTCGAGCTGCACAGTGCCCACTTGGTGCTTCCGTCCGATCGCATCGGTCACTGTGTATGAAGAAGGCGGGGAGGGGGGATTTGTTGTTTCATATTTCATTTATGCATGTTTATGCAGTTTCCGCCACCACGCGCAAAGTTCTCACCACAGCAGAGCAAAAACAGTGCATGCAGTCAAATCGGCGCACCAACACGCACGTTGTCATACAATGGGTCCCCCATCCACCCACCTATAACGTCCACCTTTGGCCCGTAAAATGCGCCATCTTTTTCATTGACCGCCCACGGACGCCCCACAGCGGACAAACAGTCTGCCAGTCGCTTCTCTGCCGCATCCCACACGGCAATGTCGCCAACAAATGCATCGGGTCGCGTCGACAGCACAAGACTGTAGTCGAATCCAAATATGGTATACACCCTTTGTATGAACTCCAGGCACTTGCCAATCTCGTCACCTGCACATGGGATGTAGGTTGGTGAGAGAGAATTGTGGCCCTGTGCTCCATGTATACATAATAATTCGATACAACGTTCATAAAAAGCATGCGTGGCTCATAAACAAACAGCATACGGAGTAGGGAAGGAGGGGCACGTGGCAAACAGAAGGTGAACTCCAAACCTCACCTATTTGGTCTTCGGTGCAGAATATATGCGCGTCGTCCTGATGGAATCTGCGCACCCGGGTGAGTCCGGACAGGGCACCCGCAATCTCATTCCTACACACCATACAGGTGCACGCGCACGCAAATACAATCATACAGAATTGATACAGAAATGCGCATTACATTAATCATTATGACAAGCAAACCAGCACCACAGTACACGTTACGTATAGGCAATAAATACGGACACAAGCACAGACGCAAGTACAAAAACAATCAGCATCACGGAGCCGTGAGCATACAGAACGCAATCTCACCTGTGGAGTGGACTAAAGTCAGCGAGGCGGAGAGGGAGGTCGCGGTGCGATTGTGGCGCGTGTTCAAACATGAGGCAGTGCGCAGGACAGTTCATCGGCTTGAGACCGACGGTCGCATTGGCGTGCACGTCGTCCGCACACGTGTGCACGCGCCCACCAATCAGTCCGTCGTCACTCGACGACACCGTACCGAGGCTATCCACAGCACCATGCTGATTGTTCGGTGTCGGCGGATGGGGTGTTGCATGTCCCCCGCTCTCACTGGCAGGCGCATCGTCCACACGCCGTCCGCTGACAACATAAAACATGTCCTCCGCGTAGTGCTGCCAGTGTCCACTCGTCTCCCACAGACGCTTGTCAAACATCAGCGGCGTAGAGACCTCCTGGTACCCTTGCTCCCTGTAAATGCCACGAATGAGGCCGACAAGGGCGTTGAAGATTCGCTGGCCATGCGGCTGCATGAACGCACTCCCGGGACTCAGCGGATGCATGAAGAAGAGCGACTGCGTCTTCCCAATGAGCCGGTGATCCCGCTTCGCCGCCTCCGCCATCATCTCCTGCCACTTTGTGAACTCGGCACGCGATTCAAACGCGACGGCGTACACCCGCTGCAGCTGCTCGTTCTTCGCGTCGCCCAGCCAGTACGCCCCGGACGCCTTTGTTGCGTGCACGCGTCCAATCACCGACGTGTTGCGCACGTGAGGACCCCGGCAGAGATCCACAAACGACCCGCACCGATACAGTGTCACGTGATTGGGTGTCATTGCGCCGGGGCATCCTGCGGCCTCAATGCGGCCGAGGTAGTGCTGTTTGAACGGATTGTCTGCAAACATTTCCCGCGCAACGGCAAGCGGCACTTCCATGCGCACAAATGCATGCTTCTGTTGCGTGATCTTCATTGCAACCTCAGACAGCTTCTCGAGGTCGTCCACGTGCATCGCCGCCACGCTGCGTGGGAGGCGCGCCTCGTAAAACAGGCCGTTGGGAGGCACCGCCGGTCCATCCGCAAGCAGCAGTTCCTGCCCGTAGTGTGATTCGAGCGCTGCACCAATGACGTGTGCAGCAGAGTGGCACAGCACTTCTTCCGCCACGTGCGTCGAGTGCATTTTCCCGTCATCTGACGCAGATGTGCATGCAAAAGACAGCGTGGACGTGCTCTCAATTGGACGCCGCATGTCCCATGACTTGCCGTTGACGAGCGCGACAAGAGCTTTTGAAGCCACGTTCCGAGAGATAGAGCCTGCACGTAAACAATAACACATACACATGTACAGGGAGACGGCACAGACCCCAAGGGACAGTGAGCATTTTTCAAGGCCGCCGCTTCGATATCGCATGTGCTGTAGCTTGACGCAATAGAGTACCGGAAAGCATTCCAAGTGACGCCACGCTTAGATAAAGGCCCCACCATTCTTAGCAAGCTCTCTTGCAATGTCGTCTGGTGTTGTCACAAACGGAGTCGCTGGAACGGTGTGTGTGCCGTCAACAGTCACTTCGACTGAAGGTGGGCTCGAGCGGCGGAGGGAATCGACAAGCTCCAAGTACTGCGGGTATTGGGCATCCCACATGTGAACTCTGTCCACTTGAGTTGACAGATCTGCTCAGAGCAATGTTTGCAGAAAAAAAATAAGCAGCAGATTGAAGAGGTGTAGCATTCCATTCAGTGTCTTGGGTTGGTGCTTAAAGTGAGCGACAATGAGTTCATCCGCATAGATGTAACACGTTATGCAGCAGCCACTCACATCTTGAGCGTATCCGTGCCAGGGTCGCAGGTGCGCTGACGAGGCGGTTGCACGTGACCGCCAGTCGCACAGCCATGGCCGGGCGCTCTCTTCAGAATACACAGAATAACGGCTGTTTTATGTGTCGCACAACACAACAATTGTACAATTGTATGCGCACTTCAAAAACTCACCACCGAGGATATTTATGCCAACGTCACGTGCCAGCCGGGCACCTGACGTCACGATCGGCCAGCACTGATCCAACTCACATCAGTTCATAATATAAACAGAGCAGTGAATTTCAATGCAGACCAGAGGATCCTTCAGGATGAAGGTATGCGTGTGTGTATGCTGAGACACATTGTACTCGCACCAACTGTTCAACTGTTCTATGGCGTGCAACAATGCTGACTTTTCCTGACGTCGTCATTGCACTGCAGATTGCTGTAGAGGGATGTGCTCACGGCGAGCTGGATGCCATATATGCCGCCGTGGAAGAACTGGAAAGGCGAGATGGCATCAAAATCGATCTACTGCTCTGCTGCGGCGATTTCCAGGTGCGTGGGTGCGGACTGTGGCCGTGTGTTTGTTTCTCATCCCACAAAACTATTGAAGTAAAAACACGCATTAATCGTGTTGCGCCCACTCTGGCCCGGAGTTTGATTGCGGTCATTCACAATGGAGAACGCATATACTTTCCATAATATCGACTATTGTGGATCGCACACAGGAGCAAGTTTTGTCGCTGGTCTTTTGGCATGTGTGCCTTGTTGTATGAAATCATCATTTCGCACACTTCGCTCAGTATGGAAACCACTGTCGCACATTAACCGCCCATTGCACACACACACTCTCTCACACACTTACACACACTTACACACACACAGGCCGTTCGCAACGAGTCGGATCTGGAGTGTATGGCATGCCCTCCCAAATACCGCAGCATGAACACTTTCTACAAGTATTATTCTGGTGAAAAGGTGTGTCTTTATTGTCGACAAAGACGTTTGCGAGTTGAATTGCAGCACATGTTCAGATGAATTCGCGCGCATCATCACACATACGAATATTGATAATCTCACCCACTGCATGCAGTGCGCGCCTGTTCTCACTGTGTTTATTGGTGGCAATCACGAGGCAACAAATCACATGTGGGAATTGAGCCACGGGGGCTGGGTCGCCCCCAACATATACTACCTGGGCCATGCTGGAGTGGTCACGTGCGGCGGCGTGCGGATCGCGGGATGGTCGGGGATATTCAAGGAGCACGATTTCGAGCACGTGAGTGTGGGATTGAAATGTATGAATGGAAGGGATTCGGTCTGAAGATATCGGTTTCAGTCGCGGTGTTTGTGGGCAAACTCCGTGGCAATAGCACAACAACACAAATATGCAGAAGCATACACACACACACACATATATATACACACACACAGAAACATGCGCAAATACACACCACAACACTGTCAACATCTTGAGTGTGCAGTCTCTTATTTTGTACGCCAGCATTCCGACCAGAGTATTTTTGTTGTGCGTGAGCTTACCTAACATGGCGCGGGCGGGGCTCAACTCGACCGCAATTGGTACGTGCAGGGCCACTTTGAGGTGCCTCCGTACGACGACCGCACAATGCGAAGTGCATATCACATACGACGATGCGACATGCTCCGCCTTCTTCAAATATCAGGAAAGATTGACGTCATGCTTTCTCACGACTGGCCCACAGACATTGCAAAGTGCGGCGATCTCAACCGTCTCCTGTCGAAAAAGGCATTCTTGCGGGACGAAATCGCATCGGGCACACTCGGCAGCCCGCCAGCTGCGGATGTCCTTCGGGCGCTGAGGCCGTCGTTCTGGTTTTCTGCGCATCTCCACGTGAAGTATGCTGCTGTGGCACGGCACCCGCCCGCAAGTGGGCCAAGTGAGCAGGATTCGCGGCGGGCGGGGCAATTAGGTGGCAGCACGGGCGACGACAGTAACAACAGTAACAACAGTGACAGCAGTGGCAGTGCGGAGCCCTTGTCTCTCACACGCTTTCTTGCGCTTGACAAGTGTCTGCCCGGCCGCCAATTTCTGCAAGTAATAGAAATTCCGTCATCCACTGAAGACGGCTCCGCAACGGGCACACCGCGCCTGTCGTACGACCCGCAGTGGCTTGCAGTGGTGCGCCGAACTGCATCTGCGATGCCCACACGGCGTGGCCAGAGAGTGGATCCCCGCCGCGATGCGAGCACGTGGGCTGCGCCGACCACCGATGAAGTGGCTGAGGCCGCACGCCTTGCCATTGACGCCAACGGCAGCCTGAACATTCCCCCCAACTTTGAGATTACGGCAGAGCCCTATGTGCCTCAGCAGGGTGGTGGGAGGAGACGCGCGTTCCAGAGTGGCCCGATCCGTAATCCCCAGACGGTGCACTTTTGCAAATGGATGCAGATCCAGTCGCCGTTTGACATTGCGGCCACGGGCTCTGCCGCGCCGTCGCATGCAGGGCGTGATCAAGAGTTCACACACGCACCGCTGCATACACTACAGGTACGAAACGAACAGACGCCGGTGCTGGTAGCAGTGGAGACCAATCCTGACGAAATCACCCTCGACTGTGAAGACGACTAAAGGGCATCACGTGGTATATTCACGTGACAGCACGTGATGTGCTTTGGTATCCATGCAACACACTTTGGCCTCCTTTGACGCACAATCGGTGCAATAGTTAAGTCATAGTGAGCGGTTTGGGCGGGCTCGCCGGATTCCCATTGAAACGCAACCAAGAATAGCTCCATAAATCCGCTATATTTCAAATTAAATGCACGGGACAGCCACCCTTCCGTTGTTTACGGCGGTGCAGTGCATTTGACTGCCTACCTTGCAAATTCGAGCCTGGAAATATAATTTATTTAACAGTACCGTCAGTATCATTAATGTACTGAATTGCTATTTATTTGTACCAAATGCGATGGATTATTTTTTCATCTCCTTCCTTCAGCAAATGATTCAAAAATAATTCGGGCGTTCAGTCTCGGTTTGTTGTTTGTTGAGAGACAGAGAGAGAGAGAGACAGAGACGGAGAGAGATGCAGAGACAGAGAGGGAGAGAGACGACAGGAGAGAGAGAGAGAACAGAGTTTGTGTGTGCGCGATCCTCACTCTCGAGGTGCATATTAGAAACGTGACAACGAAAGAGCAATTGTGGTAGCTTTATTTGCTCTGTTTTGGTAATACTCCAACGACCCCTCAAAAGAGCAAGCACCGCCCCACTTCATAGCATTGACAACTGAAGGTAGAGATATCAATCTGAAGCACTTTGATTGCACTTCCCGTGGCGAATATTGCTGAACTCTACATTTGCGCACATAGATGTGTGGACATCGTTGCTTGAAATTTGTTCTCATGGATGTGTATTGACATAGTCGCTTTAATTTCGTCGAACCTTTGCAGCATTGTCTGTATTACTCCAACCAACTGAACCGGCGCGTGCATCTGGCCGCTTCTGGGGGACCACTGGGCAGTTACCAAGCGGCATCGGTCGTGGGGGAAGGATCACATTCATTCGCTTGGTGAATTCTGGTGGAATTAGTGCGGTGTGACAGGAAGAACACAAACACAAACGTTAGAAGATGGCGGCAGACGTTTCGTACCGTCGCGAAAGCACGAGCGACTCTATGGAGGAGCAACGCAAGCGATTTGAGGAAAAGCTTCAGATCATTGAACAAAATGTGCAGCTGGTGGGTGAAAACATTCTGCGGGCTTTTTGCGTCTTTGTCATGGCGAATATCTGCATCCACCGAAACTTCAAGCGCATAAGAATTGCAATACATGCGTGCGTTCTGCTCCCGTGTATTGTTTTTTTAGCACGTGCCATTTGTACATATTGCTTTGAGATGCCCATCGATCCCCTTGTCTGACTTTGTGACACTGTTTATTTGTGTCACGCAGCCCGAGCATGTGCGAAAACTTGACGATTTTGAAGTGATGCGCACACTTGGAACTGGGTCGTTTGGGCGTGTGCTTTTGTCAAAGGATGCAAAGACGGGACAGTATTGTGCTCTCAAGGTGCGGTGTTTGGTGCTTTTTTGTTTTTATCTCCTTTGTTGCTCGCGGATATATTGTGGGGAACTGGTGCTGTAGGAAGGATCTGTGTGTCATGGGCCATGTGACATGGGGAAGGGGTTTGTGTGGGCATGGGTATGGGTATTCGGGGGGGGGGAGTTGGTGTGAGCGTCACAATTTCCAACTGACTCGAGGGTGTTGGAATAGAGTCAATGCCTTGGACAGACTCAACACGGCGAGAGAGAGAGACAGAGAGCGAGAGAGAATATCGTCTATTTGCGGTCTTGTCCTTGTGTTTTCATCGGAGCATGGTGTTCATAATCGGTTGGCTCATCAGCTATCCCTGTATTTCTTTGCTGTAGCGCACTATCTATAACGCTTGTGACATTGCCTTAGTGCGTGGGTTCGGCGATTGGGTTTGATTAATAATCTTCAGGGCCCCATTTTGGACTATGCATGCTAATCTCTGCTCCGATGCATCGTTTGCGTGCATTTGCAACAACAGGTGCTGAAGAAGGAACGCATCGTGCGGACAAAACAGGTCGAGCACGTAATGAACGAGAAGAAGTTGCTTGCGACAGTGAACTGCCCGTTTGTCGTCAACATGATTGCCTCGTTTAAGGACACGCGCAATCTCTACATTGTGCTGGAGTATGTTAACGGAGGCGAAATGTTCACCCACTTGCACACGTACGGCCGCTTCCCCTCGCCCATGGCGCGTATCTACGCCGCCGAGGTCGCCATGGGACTCAACTACCTGCACAACCTTGATATCATCTACCGGGATCTGAAGCCCGAGAACCTGCTTCTCGACCACCGCGGACACATCCGCATTACTGACTTTGGATTTGCCAAGCGTGTGTTTGACCGCACCTGGACGCTGTGCGGCACGCCCGAGTACCTCGCCCCCGAGATCATTTTGAGCAAGGGCTACAGCCACGCCGTCGACTGGTGGGCGCTGGGCATTCTCATTTTTGAAATGCTTGCGGGCCACGCGCCATTTACGGATCCCAACCCGATGGGCATCTACGAGAAGATTATTGCGGGGCGCATTGCGTTTCCCAAACACTTTAAGCCGGACGAAATTGACCTCATCAGCCACCTGTGCACGGCGGATCTGACGCGGCGCTTCGGCAACATGAAGGGCGGCGTCGACGACATCAAGAACCATGCCTTCTTCAACGGCATCGACTGGATCGCCCTCTACCAGCTCAAGATTCCCGCCCCGTTCATCCCCAACGTCAAGGGACCTGGCGACGCAAGCAACTTTGACACGTATCCCGAGGAGCAGATTCAGGGTCTGCCTCCGATCGACGACCCCTACATCGAGATCTTCAAGGACTTTTAAGTGGCGCGCAATCGGTGCGCCATTCCCTCCATTATCACGTCTACATCCCACTCGCATTTGTGACGCACACTGCATTTTGCGTGTGTGCGCGCGCTCTGTTTTGTTGTGTGCATGCCAATCTAGGTGTGACGTGTGTCGTGTGTATGGACGGAGGTGTCTCGCATTGAGTCCTGCCTGCCTCGCGCGTGTATTAATCGTCCTTTGTGTGTGTGCATAGTGTGCGCGTGTGTGTGTGTTTGCGGTCGGTCATCTATTCCCTAATCGTGTGCTTGGGGTGGTTTTTGTGATTGCACCCTTGGCACGCACAAGCAGCACATGCTCTTGTTGTCTGTTTTTGTGTCTGTTGTTTCCGTGCATTTTCGCCCCTGTTTTATCCTACCCCGCGTCATTACTGCGTCATTTGTAATCCGCTGCGTTTCGTGCCGCGCCTGTCTTGTTGCCTATTGGTTTGAATAATACCATGGACCGCGCATTCTCAACTGAGCCCATGCTCTCTTTCTCTCTGTCTGCCCGTCTCATCTGTCGCTGTCTGTCTGTCTGTCTCTCTCTCTCGCTCTCACTTTCGGGGTGTCCGGAGTGCGTAGTGCATCCGGCTTGGCTGCGTGAACAGTCTTGCGTGGGATGAGGGACAGGGAGGGAGTAGCCAGAAACCCGAAACCCAATGTTGGAGTCGATAACGCCTAAGGCAAACACAAGAAACTAAAGTGTCTCGCTCTCTGTCTCTCGCACTGCTGAAGACGCAATGACTGATAGACGGACGAGAATGATGACTGATACACTCACTTGAATCCCACATGTTTCTTGTGTGTGGAGTCCATGGGCACAGCGCTACTACGACACTCAATTGAATCCTAAAATCTCGCCATGTTTAATAAGTGGAGTATATGCACAGCACAGCGGCTAATTGTCTAAAATAAGCCATCCACCATTAAAGCTCTTAAAAAAAGACATGATTTGTGAAATCCCGAAGTACCCACCGATGCAGTCAATTAAGACTCAAACAAAAAACCAATCAGTTTAAAAATATCTTTTCATATATTGTGGCATACGCACGGTGGCCTCCTCACAGAGGTGTGGCACTCATACGGAGACACATTGACAATGGACGCAGACAGAAGGCAAATGAACGCAAACGCGCACGCGCAGAGAACGCAATGTACGGCAAACGAGATTTTGAGAGCGTGTGTGTGTGTGTGTGTGTGTGTGAATAAGAGAATGAGACAGAGACATAGAGCGCATACATGTCTCACAAGCAGCCCATGTCTGGGTGGGTTGACTCGACAACAGACGGGATATTTAAATTTGTACAAGTGTTGCAGAGCGCCGACTGGAATGTCGAGCCTCATACCGTCTGGCCCGCCACCATCAGCGCAGCCATTCCAAGCAGATTGAGCCCACACAGCTCACCCGACTGCGCGTGTGACTGCATCTGCGACGGTGATCGTGACGACGGCAGAGAGTGAGCGGCACTGGCAATCAAAACGGGCATCGCAGTGTTGTTGCTGCTGCTGTGAATTGCTGTGCTGTTGTTGTTGCTTGCTTTGAGACTTGATGGCCCCTGCTGCGCGGGTGCCGAGGGCTGCACACACTGCTGAGCTGACATGAGTTGTCGCGGCACAGTCGCGACGGGGTGAGATCCACCAATCTGCGCGCCCACAGCCTTCCCAGACGCATAAGGGACAGGCAGTGGCATCATGCGACCCATCCCACCCGGAGGCATAGGTTGGAAGGCAGCCCGCGGCGGGGCAAACGGCGAGTGCGTGACAAGCTGCGCGTGCGTCTGGGGCTGCGAATGCGGCACGGCAGGCGCGGGTTCGATCCTCGGCTTGGCCGCCACGTGTCGCTGCACTGCGTGGGACAGATTCGACGGTGCCATCGACCGATAGCTTGACGCCACCGCGGGCCGCGCCGATTTGCGCTCTTTTGCACGCCGGTTCTGAAACCACACTTTTGCCGAGCGTTCGCTTACGCCGACGCACGCTGCAATCTGCGCCAGTTGCGTGAAGTTGGGGTGGTCGTTCTTTCCAAATGACGATTCGAGTGCTTCGAGCTGTGTGTCTGTGAATCGGGTGCGTCCGCGGCGCGTTGTCTTTTCTCCGTCCTCAGAGTGCCATTCCTTGGCATCCTTGGCGAGAGGGGATGAGCCTTCATTACCTGCACACGCGTTGTTAATCAGCCGAAATACGAGTGAGCCAGAGCATAAAAATGACAAGAACTGATCCACAAACCACCCGCACACACAGCCCAACAGCCACGCGTACAATCACACACCTGATGAAAGCTGCTCTGACGTCGACGACGACTCGGACGACACGCGTCGCCGCTTGTCCGCGTGGCCATCAGACTCCTCATCCACATCCCCGCGCGATTCTGGGGGTGAGGGCATGGATTCAAAGCACGTGCTATCGAGGCGACGCTTGGTGCGAAGCTGACCATCCACCATGTCAGTTTCTGCGTCGACTTCGGCGGTTGGAGACGCAGCACTACCGGATGCCGCGGGCGACAGAGGAGCGGCACAGTGCATCTCGGTGTCCTGCGAATCGCCGGCGCACAATGAGTCCTTTTCAGTGGGAGACACGAGAGAGTGCTCCATCGACGATAGGGTTGCAAGATCCTCTTGTTTTACCATGTTTGCGAGTGGGCTGCGGCCGTATCGCACGCGCGGAATGTGATTAGAATGGGATTCCGTGTCTAATTTATCTCTGGAAATCAGTTGGCTTTCATAATGTGATGCAATCTTTGGTCACTTTGCGTCAGTACAATATCCGCGATAGGCAATGCAGAGGATGTAGGCTGTTGAATTCAGGAGTGTGCTGTAATGAGTCCTCAATGGCATCTCCAAATAAGCCGCGGGCCAAAGACGGTGACGGCAAAGTTGAAGCACGGACCGAGAGACACGCAGTGCACACAGACAGACACAGACACAGACACATGGATAGGAGAGAGACAGAGACAGAGAGAGGAGAGGCTGTCAAGGCAAGGAGAGAGGGTCAGAGACAGACACACACCACAACTGAGACAGAGAGAGAGAGGAGAGAGAGAGGAGAGAGGAGAGAGAGAGGGAGAGAGCAGGCAGATGACGGCAGCGGACGAATGGCGGCGCAGATGGGGACAGGGCAAAGTGCGCAACCCATTCCATTGGGCGCCCGTGGCCTACTTAATTCTCTATCGCCCTCACTATCGCCCGTTGCCTCTCTATGGGCGCCCACTATGGCCCATTTGCCCTATGAAAAGCCGTCTTAAGTACTTTTTCATATTATACTTCCGCTCCCCTCTCACCACCCCCGTGGAATCCGCATTAATTTTCGCTAATTACTCACTATCTGTTAGCTATCAGACCGATGCATTATTAATCGCTTCGTCATCCCCCCTTTTTGCCTTCGTGTCAGTTTGCCCCACGGCCACATTGCACATTGGGCCTATTCGCCTTGCCATTGGTCGAATAAAACAGTGTACCCCAAATTAGGGCACTCCCAATGACTATGAAAGTCCAATACAAACTTCTTTCGCCCCGACCAATGGCGTGCGTCGGGTGAAGATTGTGGGGTGACGCGTCTGGGATCTCACTCTCCGCCGTCGACTTCATGAAAGATGCCACAGCGTGCAAACGGTAAACAAAGATCACAACTGCACTATGCACAGCGACAAGAGAGTTAAAGCAGAATGAATTGAACAACATAGCCAATGCATCATGATCGAGTTTCTGAATTGCGAGTGACTTGGAAAGGGGTCTGAAAGAATATTGGGTGAACCTGTGCAAGACAGGCACACCTCAGAGTTCTGTATTTTATATATACAATATAAATAAAAGCGTCAACATAAGCCTATTCTGAAGCCATTGTGTTCGCGGGTGTCGTGCTATCCGATGCCTGCTTAGCCGCCGCGTCGCTGGACTCGCTCACGTGACCCGCGCTTAGGTCGACCGCCACCTTGATCGCCGCACTCTCTTGCACGCACGGCTCGGCCAGGCGATGCAGCGGAATGACGCCCTTTGTCGCGCTGCCGTTGCTTCCCATGCTGCGCGACTTGAGATCAATGCTGTTGCGCGCGCCCCCGCCCCTGGAGGGCACTCCGCTGTCTGCAGACGACTGCTCGATCATGGGCACCACCAGAGCACTGGAGATGCTCGAGCGCACTGTCGAAAAGCTTGGTCGCGCACTCTTTACGTGCCTGAAGCTGCCGGTCATGGAGCCCATATCCACCATGCTGCCTGTCATCGAGTCACAGTTCTCCAGATTTCTCGCCGCGCGCAGCAGTTGCCGCTGACTACCGAACACGTCGCGGCTGCCGAAAATGTCCCTGCTGCCCAGCGGATCGCGGTGGTGCCCTCCGCCGCTGGGCACGAGGCTCGCGAGGCTCCCAGCAAGCGGCGTCAGAAAGCCCCGCCGGCCCTCGTCCTGAGCAATCACGTGGCCGAACAGCATGTTGCCGAGATGGGACGGGCCCGACGGCAGCGACGCGCGCGGCACCACCGACAGCCGCTGCTCACGTGCCTCGGCGTCCTTCTCGCGCACCAGAAAATACGTCACCATGAGGCCTTGTCCTTTGACGGTCTTTGCCTCGCGCGACTCAAACTCGAATTCATCGCAGAGTGCGGCGTGGACGGCGGGTGATGTGCACACGCGACCGGGCGCTCCGTTGCTCTCCATGCGGCTGCAGTAACACACGCGGATATGAAAGTGCTATTAGAATGCAGTGTGTTTTGTGTGCCTCAGAAAAGCATGACTGTCAGAGGGAAGCAAATCGACCACAGGCGAGGCCATAAACGGTAATATGGGTCACTCAGGTGCTGAATTAATGCGATGTCTCGTCTGATGTCCAAGAGTCGCCCGCTCATCATTGAGTAATAACAAGGCCCACCTGGCAACGTTCACTGTGTCGCCCCACAAATCATATGCAAAGTTCCGCGTGCCAACAACACCCGCGACGAGGGGTCCCGTGTGCATTCCAGCGCGCATCTCGAGGGGATTTCCCAGCGGATCCATCATGAGCTTGAGCGTTGCCATCGCCGACAGTGCAAACTGTGCGACGCGCTTCACGTGGTCGGCAATGGGCTCGGGCACTCCGCAGGCCTGTGTGATCGGCCAGTGTGTGTGTTTATGTATGTGTGTACGTATGTGCAGACAAAATTGGGCATTAGAGACAATGCCTTGATGACACTGGTTCCCTGGACGAGTACGCTCGAGTGGGGCTGTCTCAGCGTGCATCTCGCGGCATACAGGTGCGTTTGCACATCCAAAATACATGGCAACCCGCTGAGCATACAAATGGCATTGATAAGCAAACACGCACCGTCATGTAGGCATCTCCGATGGTCTTGATCTTGGTGAGTCCATACTGAAGAGTGAGACTGTCCATAATGGAGAATGCCTCGTTCAGCATAGTGACAACGCTTTCGGGGGTCACCTGCAATCCAAAGTGTTGATAGGGGATTGTTTGAGCGTTTTTCCAAAGTAGGCAGTGTCATTACGGTGCGCGCACGCAGAGGAATAGAGAAAGTGCGCATTAATGTTACCTGTCTGGACATGTTGGTAAAACCGACAATGTCCGAAAAGAACACCGTGACGCTTTCGTGGCGCTCTGCAATGTATGCGCTTGGGCTCGACTTGAGTCTCTCGACAATACGCGACGGGAGAATGCTGTGCAGCAGCTGCTCCGTCCGGTGCTTCTCCACGACGAGCTCCTCCGTGCGGTCGAGCACAAGCCGCTCCAAGTTGCCGGCGTATTTTTCAAGCTTTTTATATTAAAGGAGGTGGAGGAGATGTGGGATGGAAGTCAGTGACTCATGCAATGAGCCCAAGCATCAGTAGTTGGGATAAGGAAGTGGTTAAGGTGGTGGTCCATCCCAATCAGTGGCAGCTGCCATTGCAGCCGTGCATGCGCATGACACCGCTTCAATACAAAAAGAGGCATCTCTCTGTCCCACTTCTTCCTCACTTAGCATTGAGCGCATGTACACACCATTTCGGCCATCTTGTCGATCACCGACTTGCCCTTGTTTGGGTTGATACGGTCTATCCACGACAAGATGGATGTGAAATCGGGGCGAGCGGACGCATTCTCCAGGAGGCATATGCGCATGAGCTGCAAAGTGGAGTGGGCGAGTGGCACATAAATCAACAGCTCCTTTCACAAAGAGAATCTCAATCAGCGCATTAGAGGGCTCAATAGTGTGTTGTGAATCGTGTGTGGGTGTGTGTGTGTGTGTGTGTGTGTGTGTGTGTGTGTGTGTGTGTGTGTGTGTGTGTGTGTGTGTGTGTGTGTGTG
>CALSCR010002380.1:0-20146 GCA_943704495.1 Pigoraptor chileana
GGGGGGGTACTGTGTGGGTCGGCATGCAAACAGTCTATCTAGTTTGTGCGTATACAGACAATGTTGTATATGCTTGCGCTGAAGTTGGGTTCTTTATCATTGCAAATGGCAGTAATGAATTCTCTTAATAACAACACCGTATACAACAGCACAACATTAACAACACTTTGACTTTCATCAACCTTCCACCCGTCCCCTTGCCCACTTCCCTCTGCGCTTCCGTGGCCGCAGAGAGCTGTGTCCTAATCAACGGACCACGCAGATTGTTGGGTACTGCGTCGAGACGGCACAAGGGAAGCCCGTAAGCGTCTCGATTGCGGCCGAGCTGTCTATCTACGGGTCAGTGCAGGATTTCCTCGACTACCCCATGGCATATCCCATTTCCGACAATGGTACAATTCGAACACCAGGACCTCAACCAACAACATCAACAACAACAACAACAACAACAAGCACAGCTGGTTGTCATATCTCCCACACGCCCTTGACAGGATTCGATGGTGGTGCTTGTATGTTTGTGCGCAGCCACCCAGCCACTGTTGCGCATCTACGCCGCTCAATTGCGCTGGAGTATGTCCGGTCGCTTGCATTCCTCCATCGCGTGTCGACCGGGCCTTACATCATGTGCGATGGACGGGATCCACGGCGCATGCTGCGGCAGTTCCTGGTGTGTTCTGGCTGGATTGACTCATAATCAGTCACACTTTTATACTTTGAAGGGTGGAAAGGGATGGATGTAAATAGCGATACTTTCGTGCAAGTTCATCCACCACATCGACCATGAACCACTCCTATTGACCTTATCTAAAATCCTTCCGGTAAAAACCATTTTGCGATCATATCTTCAGGTTTTCCGAACTGGGTCCCAATGGCGCGTAAAAGTGAACGATGTGGATCGCATCGCAAACGCCATGTCCGGTGTCCAAGAAAAGAAGCACATGTGCTTTTTGCCACGCCCATCCAATGCCACGTTTTTCTCGCCAGAAGAGCGAAGATATCCTCGCGGACGGTTGCATGATCCGAAGAAACCGTGGATCAGCGAACAATCGGACGTTTGGAAGATGCCGGCAGTTGTCGCGATGATTCTGGGGATAACCGACACGAAATTTCCAACAAAATCTGCAACAGAACTGTCACGTCTCGACTCGCTCGAGGTGAAAATGCTGGGTGTGATTGCTGCTCGTTGCAGGAATGCAAACCCCGCACTTCGGCCAACATCCTCGGTACTCGTACAGGCTTACGTACAAACACTCGTTGGAGATGGGCGCCGGCTGTCCGCTGCAGCACGCAACAAACTCACGCAAAGGCAGGAGCTTCCAAAGTGAGCGTGACGTATGTTTAGTGACCCCACTGCCCCTTTCCTGAAAGCCCGCTTTTTTGTCAATGGGACCAAAAAAAAAGCCACTGGGACAAAAAAAATTGATTAGCAGAGATCTCGGCAATTTGCGTGCCGTCCATTTGTTTGGCGGTTTCCATGGCCAACAGACGGAATTTTGTGGGGTCTGATTTGAACCAGGATGAGCCCAGTTGGCCGGCGGTGCCCAGTGTATTGAAGCGGTTATCACGAGGAGCCTTCATATCAAATGGAATTAATGGTGAGCAGATATAGATACTTATTAAGAGATTCTGATTTATATAGTGAAACATAACTATAGTATGATTACGGATATTAATTATATTTAGTTATAAATAATGCCTCTTGATAAGGCAATTGTATCAGAAAAAACATAAGTGATGGGAAATGGAATGTGGGCTGATGACTCGTACTGGAATTTACGAAACCGAGCCCTGCCCATTCCAACTTGCACCATCACACACACACACACACACACACACACGCGCGCAACATCTTTTCTGCACACATGGCCGAGGACTTGCTTGCACGATTACCGTGAGATGCCCTCTCTGGGGAATTGGCAGCGTTGCTCATTTGATGAAGTTTGAACTCCAATAAGGTCGATTACTTTAATCCTTCGTCAGCAAAAATTTGCGCAACACCCAATTAGACTATAACTGGCACACCTGCGATCGAAGTAGCTGGCGGGTGAAGGTTTGGTATTGTGGAATACAGACTATTCCATGATCTAGGTTAATATTTATACACACAACACATTACATACGCGAAAGATGTCGCACCACCGTGCCAAGTCTGCGCTCGGCTATCTGGCGCACGACATGGGCTGGCGATCCGAGAGTCCGTCGTCCGTGTCATCGGCAGATGATTATGCCCCCTCTCCCTCCCGGCATCGTAACCATGGACACCATGCTGAGCATTTGACGCACGAGGGTCTTGAATCACCTCTTCAGACACGGTCGCCGTCTTCGATCCATGCAGACATGACCTCGCGCAGTTGGCTCAAGCTCAACGGCCTCAAGAAAAACAACCTCACGCTGCAGCAGATCCTCGAGGGACGCAGGCTCGGGGACGGCGAACGTCCGCACTCGCCGGCAGGGGATGGATTTGTCGCAAGCTACCAACTTGCTGATGGAACAACGCGCGAGGTGTACCTGCTCAATGCCGACCTCGAGAAGCTTGAGAAGAAGCTCCTCAGCCTCATTCGCGCATGCCAGCGTCGCATCGAGTGGCTTGGGAAAGCGAGCCGGCGCGTGTTTGGTACCCTTGTAGAGGATGGGGTGACAATAGTTGTGGACTTTAGCGATGGCATGGCACAGAGCGTCCACGAAGTGAAGCAAGCCCTTCGCTTTCTCATTTCAGAGCAGGTCCGCATGCGTCGCCGATTCAACATTATCGCCTACGCAACGGAAGCCGAGGCGTGGGAGGAGACCCAAGTGGACGTGACAGAAGAATCGCTCGATTCGGCGTGGACATGGCTGCAGGAGATGCAGGCGGGTGGCCAAGCCAATTTGTACGATGCCGTCAAGCTCGCCCTGGAGGACCAGTCGACCGACGCCGTCTACGTTGTGAGCAGCGGGCGCACAAACACGGACGCAAAGAGGCTCGTGCGTCTCGCGACAGACCTCAATAGCATTCGCGGCCGCCCTGTAAACACGGTTGCGTACAATGTCGAGTCTGACGAGGGCGTCCAGGTCCTTAAGACGCTCGCGGTGGAGACCGGCGGGCGCTTCCACATGTTCGTTGCTGGATCCCGCGGAAGCGATCCGTCGTTTGAGAGCGACGACATTTTCATTCTCGACAGAGAGACGGAGCGTGCGCGCGAGGTGCTTGCACGGCTGCTTGGGCTACAGGCAGAGTCATCTGTTGCTTCTCACCACGGCCACGGCCTCCACGGCATTGAATCTCCGCCGCCGCACGCACGCCCGCTGACAGCGTCCCGCAGCAGGACGGGAGTGCGCTCGCCACTTTCTCACTCTGTGTCAATGTCGGTGCGCCACTCTGGCAGCGCCAGGCGTCACCCCCACGTGCACGAGCCCCGTCGCCCAACATCTGCCGCGTCAGCCCGCCATCTTCCGTCTCTCGAGCACTCGCTGCGGCCAAAGTCGCCCTCCCGCGCACCAAGCTCTCTGGCCCGGTCGCACTCGTCCCTGGGGCATCACCGCGCACACTCTCCATCGGCAACGGCCGGATCTCACCACCACGATCACGCTGCCTCGGCAGCGTCCGTGCACCATTCAGCTTCGGCATCTTCCATGCACCACGAATCGACCGTGGACCTGAGGAAGAAGGACGACGCGCTCCTCGACGGGCGCCGCTGGGTGCTCAAGCACGGCGTCGGAACAAAGTCGATTGCCGCGATGGAAGAGCTTCTTGCGTCGGGAATGCGCGCGGACGTTGCGTCTCCGCTTCTTGATCGCCACGAACAGAATCTCCGCGATATTGTGGCGTCTTGCAAGGCGCGCACAAAGTGGCTGCGTCAGAGCAGCCGCGAGCTCTTTGGAAACGTTCTCGAGAGGCGTGCTGTGTTTGCGATCGACACATCCAGCTCCATGAAGCCCCGGATGGAGTTTGTCAGGGATCGCATTCGCAGCCTTCTGAACGAGCAGATCAAGGGCATGGACTCGTTTAACATTATCCGCTTCGACACAACCGTCGACGCGTGGGCGCATCGCATATCCCCCGTGACGGAACGCAACCTGGATGACGCGTGGGAATGGGTACGGCGCCTCGAGGCCAAGGGCACAACCAATGTGGAGGCCGCTCTCAAGATTGCGCTCTCCGATGCCGACGCCGACGCCATCTACCTTGTCACCGACGGCGTCAGTGACCGCTCCATCATCGAGGTGCTTGAGACAGTGCGTGCCATAAACACGCGCAGCATTCCAATCCACGCAATCACTTTTGGACCCGCGGATGCATCGCAGGCCACCCGCGAACAAACCGTCGGCGAGGAATTTGCCCTCCGTCTTGCGGCCCAGACAGCCGGTCGCTATCTCTCTGTCCGTTGGGATGGCAAGCGATGGCGCGGTGTCGGCGACGATCTCCGGATTGTCAAGGCAGAGACGGCACGTGCGGCAGCCCTCATTCAGCGCATTCGTGCGTTCCGGGGCGATCCCGAGGAGCGGGGACGCTCGCGCTCACCGGTGCGCACGCTCAACGCATCCACGCACGGTCACTCGTCCTCGCGGGCTGCAAGTGCAGAGAGGTCGCGGAGCCATAGCCACGGCCGCACCCGCGCAAGCTCGCCGAAGCACGGCCATGACCACGTCGACGCCAGCATCAGCGGGACGCGCATGTCTTTGCTTGAGCACCACCGCCGGGGCCGCGTCCGTCCATTCGAGGAGCCTGTTACGTCGCGCCAGTGGCTTGCAGAGTACGGACTCGAGCACCGGCGGCTTGTTGCACGCAGGGAAGACCTCCACGGGGAGCGCCTCCGCGACTATGTCTCTCGCCTCGAGACGGCGCTGGCAATGTACCGTCGCAGGCACGAGTGGCTGTGCAGTGGAAGCAGGCGCGTGTTTGGGTCTGTGGTTGGCGACAATGTCGTGTTTCTTGTGGGCACGTCACGCACGCTGGCCGGTGAGGCTGCCTTCGTGAAGGACGAAGTGTGCCGGCTGCTCCAGGAACAGCTCGATCCCGCCCACCGCTTTACAGTCGTGGCGTTTGATGCCAAGATCCGCACATTCCGCGACGCACTCTCGGATGCAACGAGCGACAACGTCCTCGGTGCATGCGAGTGGGTCCAGAAGTTGGGAACGGGCGATGGCGCGGATACCATTGGGGCGCTTCGCACTGCGTTTTCGATCAAGGACACGGACGCAATCTATCTCATCACGGACAGAGTGCCCGACCACAACGTGCGACTCATTCTCGACGAGGCTGCGGAGCTCAATGCACGCGTATCCATTCCCATCCACACGGTCAGCTTCAACTGCGTCGATGTGGAGGCAAACGATTTTCTCGCCCAGCTGGCGGAGGAGTCTGGCGGCCGCTACCACTACTACATTCGCACAGGACTCGACGCCGAGTACGAGGGTGAGGATGTTCGTCTCATGCGACTGGAGATTGAACGTGCAGAGACGCTTCTCGACATTGCGCGGTCTTGGGAGCTTTATCTCCCCGGGGACGAGCGCCGGCGGGAGCTCATGCGCACTGCCCAGGCAGTCAGCCTCCAACGGCCGAGCAGTGCCCCGCCCACACGTCACCGCGTCTTCGGTCCGGACATTGCGATTGCGTCCGGACGCAGCATTCTCCGCAGCGGATTGGTCCGCTCGGCGACGCCGTCACCCCCGCGCCGGGTGCGTGAGTTTGATGCGTACGTCACACAGGACGAACTTGTAGACATTCGCACGCACCGCCGCCGCCGCCACTCGCCAGGCCTCTACTCTGATGTGCACATTGGGCAGCGTGTGATTGTTCGCCGCGATTCCGACGGGTTTTTTGTCGATGGAAGCATAAAGGTGATTGCGGAGGACGGCAAGTGCCTCGTCATCAGTGACACGGGGTCGTCGTGGTGGGTCGAGCGAGACAATCTGCTTACGCGAGAGGAAAATTCGCGGACGATTGTTGCGGTGAGTGTGTGAGATTGCTTGGCTATGTCTCGTCCCACCTGTCTTTTGCTGCCGTGTGTTATGATGGCGTATTCTTTCTGTACTCCAATTAGTACTGACGTTACAATTCTGCATCGTTGCTTTTCTCTTGTCTGTGCAGATTGGGTGCCGCGTGCTTGCACGATCTGTCGTTGAGAAGGGCTCCTACATCCCCGCTATTGTGGAAGGCGGGCGCGGAGACCTGTGGGATGTGCTGTTCTACAACAATGTCCAGGCTACTGTCGACTCTGCCGACGTGTTTTGGCTGTCGATCGACCAGTACGACCGCGTATGTCTGTACATCCGCGAGCGCGTCGCCGCCGAGATCAACAAACTCCGGCGCGAAATGGACCACCTCGACGACGACTACGTTGAGACAATCCAATCTGCGCGGTACGCCTCCGCTGTGCACGGCCGCTCTCTGTCTCGATCACGCTCACCGACGCTGACCCGCTCGCGTTCGCGGTCCCGTTCAAAGTCGCCCACTCTGTCGCGCTCGCACGCCGTGTCACACTCCGCCACGCACGTGCCTCACTACGAGGGATATCGGACGTCGTCGTCCATCACATCCACCTCGCGAGGGCCGTCTCCATCGCGTACGCGAGGACGCAGCCCATCGCGGCTTGCTGAGTCAACGACGAAGCGACCCCCTCTTCCCACCAGAACTGACGACGGTGGGCAAAAGAAGCGAACTTCTTCGCGTGTTGGTCTGCGTGTGTCTTTTTAAGCGTGTTTGCACGCGTGCGTATTGAGTTCTTCTAATTTGCGTTGCATATTCATATAATGATTCCGTGTTTTTGCTTTAAATATATATACATATGGTTATCTTACCTGCCTTTTTCTCTTCATCTCTCCAAATTTTCAACGCAAATCAATTGTGTGTGTGTGTGTTGTGCGACAGTGGGCAATTCGACTGCGGATAAGAAGGAGCTTCAAAACGACGTCCGCCAACTGGAGCGTCTGCGCTGGCTGCAAGAGCGTGCTCGAATTGACGAGAAGAAGAGCAAGACTAAGGAGGTCGAGGAGGAAAAGAAGAAGCTGCAAGAAGGTGTGTGTTTGTGTGTCTGTGGTCGCGCTCGATGACATAACCGGTGTTGGTGGTTGTGGTTCTCATTCATTGCCTTATGCTCACTCGCAATGGATGTTTTTTTCTCTGGACACTGTGTCTGGACAGAGCGCCATCGCTGGTGGCTGGAGCGCAGCAAGGTCATTGATCGACAGCGCGCAGAAAAGACAAAGAAGAAGGCGGAGGAGGAGCGCCACAAGCGGGAGGAAGACCTCCGCAAAATGAAAGAGGGTGAGTGTGCTCTCTCTGTCGTCTGTTTGCGGCCAATTGCGCTGTCGTTGGTGTGATGTGTAATCTGGGGTGTGACTAATTTTGTGTGTTTGTATGTGTGTGTTGCAGAGGCGCTGCGCATTGAGGCCGCCGCTCGTTTGAAGCTCTGGAAGTCGCAAGTGGCTGGGCGCGTCGCCGTTGAAAAGTCACACGGCGACTCTAAGGCAAAGGCCGAAGAAAGTGAGTTGGCCGACAGAGTTTTTATTTTGTGTTGTTTTGGGATGTCTCTGTGTGTTGGTGCACTCAATTTGCTTTGCTTTCAGTAGGGAGAGCGTGGATGACAGGCATGTGCTGATTGTATGTGTGTGTTGCGTTCTTATGCAGTTGCCCGTTACAAGGAGATCGAGCGGCGTCTCAAGGACATTGACCTGGAGCGCAAGGGACAGAAGGAGAGGGAGATGAAGGATTCGTGGAAGAGAGAAGTCAAGGGTAAGTGTGTGTGCTGTATTTCTGCACGCTGTGTTTGTCGCTGTTGTTTCTGTTGTTGGTTTCAAAAGCACCTCGCTCATTTTGCATTTTGCGACTTGTCTTATTGCAGAGAAACGCGATCTCGAGGCCCTCCGTCTCCAAGAAGATCTCGACAAGAAGCTGCGCCTTGTTGAAGGTTAGTATTGCACTTTCACTCTCTCTCCCTCCGCCGTGAGATCGCATCACCACGTCGTTAAAGGCGCCTGCAATGCAATCCTCTAACTCAACTCTTGCTGGCAATCTCCATGCACACGAGCAGAGCGTCGTCGATCGAAAGAGCACGAACGCCGCCTGTCTGTTGAGGATTTGCGTCACTCGCAAGAACGGCGGTGGATGACCGACGATGTGAAGCGGAAGGATATTGGTGAGCACACGCGAAACATTTGTGCAGTCGCAGTGCGTGTTTGCAACCACGCTGCATTAACTTTTTGTCCTTCTACCATTACGCGATGTGAGCCTATTTTAATCACCATATCTCCGCTTCGAATGTGTGTTTTCAGAGATGCAACAAAGGATTGAAAGGGAGCGACTGGCGGAGGAATCGCGCGCCAAACAGCGTGACGAAGGTACGTTTTCTCCTCTGACAGATATGCGCGCAACTCTTTGTTTACATCATCATTCCGTTGGCATGATCTGTGTTGAGGCGCCCTCCTCTCCTCGATTCCATCTAACTCTATGATAATGAAACCGCCACTTCACAGAACGCCGCAAGCGTGAACAAGAGCGCCTGCAGAAGGCTGAGGAGGACCGCATTGCAAAGAAGCACGGCGCCGACATGGTCATCTACCACAAGAAGCTCGCTGAAGGTCAGTGATGTGTGGGTGTGTGAGTGTGTGTGATTGTGTTTGTTGTCTGCATGCACTAGCACACGCAGTTGATGGTGCCTGCAGTGAGTTGACCATCTTTGTATGTCTTTGTCCCTCACAGCACACCGCCGGCAGGAGGATGTCCAAATCCGCCTGTTGCAGGAGGCGCGCATGAAGGCTGATGAGCGTGAGTGTCGGCGTTACTTCGCCACTGCTGTTGCTATGTCAGCCGTTTCGACTCTTGCCTTTGTTTACCATTGTGATTGGCATCTCGCGTCCTTATGGTCCAGCATCCTTCTTGTCGGTTATGTGCGCATCTCTACTAATGTCTGCATTGTGTGTTTTTCATTTTTTCGTCATTAGTCCGTCACAAAAACGAGGATGCTCGCCGCAAAACAGAGGTTGCCGAACAAGCCAGGTCACATGGCCTTGCTGAGGAACTCACGATGCTCCGCCGCGAAGAGAGTGAGTGCTCCCGCCACTTCTATCTGTTGGCCTCGGTGTGTGTATGTGTTTGTGTTTGTGTGTAGGATGAGATGCGGTCACGTGGGGGACTTTTGCCTAACTTTCCTCGCCTCTCTCTCTTCCCCACCCGCTGCAGTCTGGAGGCGCAAGGAGCTCGAGTACAAACAGCGTTTCGATGTTCAGCGCCGATCACTCGACGCAAAGAAAGAAAAGGTCGATTTCGATCTTACCAATATGCGCACGCGCATCGAGCAGCGCTGAGTGCACGAGTGACGGGCGGCTCTGTTGTCAGTGGCCCTCGTGTGATACGTAGCAGTGTCGGTCTTCTGCCGCCAATGTTGTGTTTGTGTTTTCATATTTTTATACTATAAGCAAATGCAGAAACAATGCTGTTTTTTTGATTTTTTTCGTATGGCGCGTAATTGTCTGTGTTTGCATTGCGTGCGTTTTTGCGTCGTCTGATTTCAGGGTATTTCTCGAATTGCGTAAGCATTTTTTTTTCTTCATCTTCCAGACATGAATTAATATTTTCTCCGATGCTTTTTTATTGGCGTGCTTTTGTTATGTCTGCTTTTTTGTCTCCCTCTTTTTTTTTCCCGGCTTTGCGTAACCAATTTGCGTGCGGCGCGTTATGATGTTGTAATGTTGTTGTTGTTGTTATGGAGTAATACACACACTTACATGAGAAACAAATTTGGTCGGCTGTTACTGCCGTTACTACCCACGTGAGCTAGCCACACCAGCCTCAAGGGGACTAAAAAAGTCTGACTACCTTATAAATACCTCTGGCATCCCACCATGGATGTAGAGCATGGGTCTTAATGTGGAACATCTATCCCTGTTTTTATTTTGCCTTGCTTGCATTACAGTACAAACACTTGGTGATGGCTGTGAAAAGGTAAATGTCCCATTATTGTCCCCATGAGCCCACGCCGAAATTGCACACACACACACACTCACATACACACAAACACACACACACACACATACACACACACACACATACACACACACACATATACACACACACACACACACACACACACACACACACACACACAACACACACACACACACGCATATCTGCAGTGCGCACACGCATACTGTACACATACTCTCACTCTCAGATACTTGCAGAAATCGATGTTTCTGCCATTTGCTTGGATTCTCGCGTGTGTATATTATGGACTATTATACCTGCACACATATTCTTCACTTTTAGTCTCGTAAGATTTTTTGCATTTTCTTGGTGCACGTATAAACTGGACTAGTCGTCTAAGGACTGGATTAAGTCCGCCCTCCACATCTAGTGCAATCTGCTCATCGGTTCCTCTACAATTATCCAACCAACTACAGTGCGACCAAGTTTTCGGTGGCGGCCGGTCCGTCCTGGCTTTCGTCTGTGCCGAGCAAGAGATGGGGCGAGAAGTTCTTTCTCTTCTACTCGCCCTTCTGGATGTGTCTCTGTGCGGCTGTCGTGCACTTCAAGTACTACGAGTCGTTTGACGGCAACGCATATGTTCTGCTGGGTGCGGCTGTTGCCCTGCCGTGTGTGGCCATTCCGTTTCTGTTCCCGGGGACTGCAGACGCAAACCTGCCCCTCGCCCAGCGCTACTGGTGAGCTTTGTCTGAGTTGTGCGCGATGCCTGTCAGTCATGTGCCCCTGTTGCACTCAGCACCGGTTAGGTTATCAGTTGGTCACCCGATGCATACTTACCCGCCGGTCTCCGTTGCTTCACAAGGTCATTTAGGAAATTCCTTTCCTCATATGCACAAGATTGGCATGTATTCCTATTTAGTGTTTCAGTCGAATGCGATTTTGGTCATGTGACACTTTTTCTGTCTGCATTCCAACTCAACTCGTGTGTCGTTTGTGTGTATGTGTCGCGTCGCCCTGCCCTTTCCCTTTGCGGCTAACCACATGACAGGGTGAAGGTGAATGTCTGGATAGGCATTGTCGGGTTCATTGGTAACCACTTCATGACACACTACTTTTACAAGCTGCTTGGAATGCGGTACACTGTGCCCACCGACGGTTGGGAGCTCAATCGCGTGCCGCTTTGCATGCACCTGATGACGCACGCCTACTTCTCATCGTACCACGCAATGGTCACGCCCATTCTTCGACGAGTCTGGACATCGTTCCGTCCGGGTGTGGTCCGCCTTGTCGTATCGGCGTTGGTTGTGGGCGTGTTGGCCTATGTGACGGCGTTCATGGAGACATGGACGATCAGCTCCTTTCCTCACTATGTGGGTACACGTCACACACTGACAGCCCGGCGCCACGCCGGCTACACTGATCATCCTCTGTGTTTCGCCACGCGGTTTTGTTTAGGCGCCGCCTGTCTGTGTGTGAGTGCTGCCACTTCGGCATATTGACTCCCACTACGCCCTAGCCCTGCACTCAGGCGCTCACCGCACTCTATTGTTGCCTCCTTCTCGTTCGCGATTACCTACATCATACATACGTACATCACCTATTTCATCCACGTGGCTGCGCACACCACCCGCGCAAGCAAATGTAGACATTTCCCGACCGCAACGCAATGCTTACCGTCGGATCGGCCTTTTACGCGCTCTTTTTCGTCGCGACTTTCCCGATGTTTCCTCGCATTGACGAGGGCGAGTCGTGGTCGATTGAGCGCACCGCCGTAGATGCATTGGGAGCGTCCATGCTCGTGCTCGTTTTCTTCGACGCTTGGCGCCTGTCTCTCGGCCCCCTGAACATTGCTGGTACATCCGCCGAAGCTCCGTATGCCGGATGACCCGTGTGATTGTCTGGGGTATAATGTGTGAGCCGCGGAATTATACTTTTTGCTGTCTCTGCGCCGTTCAGTTGGAATGGATGGATGTCAGTGGCGGCCGCGACTGATTCTGATGTGGCATATTGAGTGTGTGTTGGGCGTGATCATCACCGTCCGTCTGACTGTCACCAGTTCAGGTACGGGTTTGGCTTGAGTCGGTCACTCTGTGTCAGTGATGGGATTTTTATTGTTTGATGGTATCCCTGAATTATGCCGTTGTTACAGTGCAATCAATTTAATGCAAGGGCTTAGTGACCGCCTGTCCGTAGTTGTTCCCCCGGGTCCATTATCTACTATGTACTAGTCCCGCAGGTGACTGCCATCCCAACAAATCATGCTGACTGCCCGGCCTCATAACCTGGTAAACCCTTCTGAAGACACCAGGACAGGCTGTCAACCATTTTGCGATTCAAACAAATCGAAGCAATGGGTGAACCACGTCCATTGTCCATCCGCCATTTGGCAGCAGAAGTATAATCCCTGGCTGCACATTACTGCATTTAAATTGTTTTACTGGCGTGAGACTTGAGAAAGCATTGTGACCATTTCGAGCGGTGGTCTCTGCAGTAGGCTGTCGGCAAGACCCAATGCCATCGCATGTCGATGTGCTTTGAGGACGGGGAGAGGTCGCACCTGAATGCAATTGAGCCGCACCTCTAGTTCAGTGGCCCCGCGATGGAGCAGACATTGACGGATGCGGAGACGGAATGAATAAACTGTCTGCGAGCACATCATCCACCGTCCAAAGTGGATCCAGCGACACAGCAGCACTAAATAAGTTATCCACCCCGCCGCCTATGTCGATCGATGCGAGTGGCACAGCAAAAAAAATGAATAACATCCGCACGGACACGATGCGACACGCCACGGGAAAACATCCGAGGAGCGTTGCCAAAGGGTGGAATGGAAAATGCGTACGCCGGCGGCACAGTGACTGTCTCTGCAACCCGGTCAACTGAGTGAAGGCATCGCTCACAACACATCGACTCAAGACTGTCCGATCGCATGACACACGAAGCAGCCACAGCTTGCGTTCACTTGGCAGGGGTAGAATGAATGCGGCGCCAAACAACCAGGCATGTGGACTGGTGAGGGCGAGGGCGGAGCAATTGCCACAGATGCACACACACGCCCGTAATGTGTCTTGTCAGGGCATATGTCATTGAAGGCCGATTTTAATCTGACGATTTGCTTAATTTTTCCACTTGTTGACCTGGGAGGGAACAGATGACCGGATGCAATGCACGCCAATCAATTGGTATGAGGCGCAGTAAGCACATGCACAAACTGTTGACATAGGAGAATCAAAATTCACAATGCCTTCACGATTCCTGGGCCACAAACCCATGGAATATAAACAGAGAAAAGAAGCAGGCTATGAGCGACTGGCACCCACAGGATTCTTTAGCGCGTCTTCAATAACGGCAATGATCTTGGACCCTTGATAATTGCTGTAGTTCGACTGCACATATCCTCTGAACCATACGAGCTTCTCCCGATCGCGTGTCTCCACAAGTGCCTGCGTGATACATACAGGCATGACACGAGTGGTTAGCAACGCTGAGTCTGCGTTTGTCCAGGAGGGCGGCAGCACTCGCCATCACAGCATGCAACACAGACAAAGACAACACACGGACAACGACAACAGGCAAATAGAGGAGCAGTAGAAGCGGGATTCGTCATCTCACTCACCTCAATTGCCACAAGAGGGCATCCGACGCGAATGGCCGTCCCAAACTTCCTGTCGAGCTCTTCCTCGGACATCAGAGAGAGGTATTTTGAGAGCACTTCCGGGGGAGCATCGTGCTTGAACAGAACGTCAACCACGGGCTCAAATCCAATGCACGATTTGATGCGCGTGGACCGGAAGAGCGTACCCTGGAATGAAAAAAACGACACCAAAGAAGTGGCATGCATCCGTGATGTAGCAGTCGGTGGTGGGCATGTGCGTGTGTGTGTGTGTGTGTGCGTGTGTGTGCGTGTGTGGCAGCAATGAAGAAGATTAAATGGTATGTGGGACATAAGCACACACGTGGTCGGATACAATGGTGCGCGGGACAGAGCAGCAAGAAGTAAACAGCACTGCGACAAGCACGAGAACAAAACGAGAAAGTAATCCCACACATCCATCACACAGGAATTTGAATCGAATCACTCATTCACGTGCGACAGTGCACACGCAACAAACCGCTGAAAGCAAACAAACACACGACAAAAGACAACGGCAGTAACAATGCCAACCTTCTGCGTGAGGAGCGCCTCGACGGAATCCCAGTCGCGCAACTTACTCCGCGCGCGAATAGCAATATGCGTGAAGAAATTGTCAGACACCTGCGTGCAATTGCATTTGTTTTCATAGAGAGACGGAGGATCGAACACAGAAATGTGGGATTTTAAAGTCAGTGTTGTGTCTCAGTGTATCTGCCAATGAACTCCACATACACAGCAACAGCACAGTTGAGCAAATTCGACTGAGTCGATGTCGTCACCTTAAACGTCTTGCGGATGTTCACAGGGGAGCTCAGTCTGTCTTCGGGAGCGCTGTAGTGGTAGAACGACGCGTACGAGAGGGTGATGGAGAGCGGTGTCTGCGGCAATCGCAGTTTGCGAGGATGCTTCTTGAAGAAGGCATCTGTGCCGCTTGCCTCCAGGTCGCCGTCGTGTATCTGCATGTGACAGCCAAAGCACAACACAAGTAATCACATAAGACAATCATGTGACCAAGTGGAAGAGATGTGCGTGTGTGTGTGGGCGTGTGCTCCTACGCAAATACGCGGTGGCGAGAATTATTCAAGACTGCGTCGCAAAGCGCTGTGCCATGGACTCGGCAACACACAAGAGCGAGAGAGATATAGGATTCAAGTCCAGTGTTTTAGGCGCTGTGCCCATGGACTCCACAAAAAAAAGAGAGAGAGAGAGAGAGAGACCCACCTCCATCTTGATCTGCCTCTCGAGCAGCGACGCATTATCAAACATCTGCGAGTGCTCCCACTTGAGAGCATCCACTTTTGCACAATATCGCACAGCGTCACCCAATGCATCACTCATGGCGCCATCCGTGCGTTTGTAGAACGATCGCCTGCCCAGATGCAGAAAGAATCACACACACACACACACACACATACACCACAAACAGCCAAAAATCCAGCAGCCACACATACACACACACATACATAATGTATAATATAATATAATATATACTTGTATATTAGCGACAAACAGATCAACTAATGAAAAAAATGGACCACAAATCATTCGATCTACAAGCGCAATCACTCTGCCAAAACAAAAACAAAATCACTCTGATGTGAAATCTCTTGACACACACACACACACGTGCACAATGCAATACGGGGAACGAGCACAGCAACACACCGGTACAGCAGAAGGCCTTCGTCGACGGGGCGCTTCGTGAACCTCCAGAGCGCGCCCAATTCGTCCCATTCGTACCGCGCCTTAAGATAGCGAGCGTACATTTGAATGGCGAGCTGTCGCTGTCCAATTTGTGCCAGAAAGACTGCCGGTCGGAGCGTCTTTTTCATAAAAAGAATCACCTGCACGCATGCAAACATTGCCACAGGGGGTGGATTGTGTGTGAGGGATTGAAGGTGCAAGTGGGGCGTGCGTGCGTGCAGATGTGTGGGTGGACAAGTATTTAATTGAAACTTGCTTACAACACAGTGACAGCAACGACAATGCGAGTGCATGCGGTGTTTGAGGATGCAATTTCAAATGGTAAAAGGATCGCGAATGGAAAAAAACACACACCAGTCTGAAGCGAACCCACAACACAAAATCAGATGACGACACTCCATGCATTTCAAAGCGAAGTTATCAAGCACACACACACAAGCACAGTGCAGAGCTGGCCTACCCACCGCCATGACGGCATTTCCGTCGTTTGCGGCAATTGCGCCATCGAGGAGCGCCTGCTTATCCTTGAGCGAGCGGTGGTGTTCCATTCGAGGGCTCGTTTCGCCCCGGATGAACGCGTCGATGGTCTGTTTTGGTGTTGGGGGCTGCGCGCGGCGATTGAGTTCATCGAGAAGCGCCTTTCGTTCCGCCAGAAGGCTGTCTATATCCATTCGCAGGCTGCGAATGTCCTCTGCGTCGCATTGCATCGCATGATGTGTGTTAGAAGTTGTGTGATTGCATTTTGTGGTTTGTGTTTGTGTTTGTCTCTGTCGTTGTAGTGTTATGTCCAGTTACCGGTTCAAGCGCTCACAAACACAAACGCACACACACACACACGCACACAAGAACAAACACAACGAGCGCATATCACTCACCGGCTTTGCGGTCACGTGCATCCCCAAGACAGTCGTCTGAGTCAGATCGCGGCATGAACGGCGCCGGCTGCCGCGCCTGCTGTTGTGTGTGGGATGGCGACGAAAGTGGCGGTGGCTGTGAGGAGTGGTGGGGAGGGGGATTCGCAGACGCCGACGCCGACGCCAGCCCGGATGAAAAGGACGCGCTGTTTGTCGATGCAGCGCGCGCCAGGGAGGGCGAGGGCTGCGGCTGGGACTCCCTTGGTGGAAGGGGCGAATCGGGAGCGCGCTTGAGGGGCGCCGGCGCAGCGGGAGTGTCGTGGCGAGACGATGCCAGGGGAAGCGGAGGGGGAAGCTCGTGGACGTCGGGTGCGCTGAACTGTGCGTGCACGTGAGTGGATCGTATATGTGTGTGTGCGTTGGTTGGACAGACATGAGTTGAAAACATTATTCCGGTTGCATACACGTCAATACACTCAAATGCGTTAGGCAATGCGCCGGACAACACACTGCGTCTCAGGCAGCTGCCGACAAGAGGCGAGAGACACGCAAATAATCTCACGCGATTCGCGCACCTCTTCATCGAATGGGTTTACTTCGCGGTCGTCGCGAGCAGAGGCCTTTGCAGCAGTGTCGAGTTTTGCCTTTTGTGCAAGTGTGTGTGTTTTAGAATGCATAGTGAGTGTGTATGTGTGTATGTGTATGTGTGTATGTGTATGTGTGTATGTGTGTATGTGTATGTGTGTATGTGTATGTGTGTGTATGTGTGTGTTATGTGATAGAATCACAGTTAATGGTTATACGAATATGAGATCGAATAAATCTCCACTAAGCATTTAAATGGACCGCTTCCCCCCCCCCCCCCCCACACACCCACACACAATAAACACACAACACACAACACACAACACGCACACACCTGCGCCTCCTGCATTCCACTCCGCATGGCCGCATTGTCGGGCTCAATCGCGAGTCCTCTTCCATACGCGGCGATGGCCTCTGCAAAGCGCCCCTGAAACGAGAGCGCGCATGCCTTCCGCGAGTATCCCTTTGCCCAATCGGGCTTGAGTACAACCACGCGTTCGGCATCTTCAAGCGCACGATCGTAGTGGCCGAGGCTGGCGTGGGCGGCGGACCGGTTGCTGTGGAGTTACGAGTGCGATTGGGGTGCGATTAGTTGCGATTAAGACGTCGGCGTTAATATGTGTGTGTTTGCGAAGCGAAGTGTGCTTTGTTATCAATTCATATGGGCCACCCAATAAAAATCAATGCGGCCATTACGCACATTAGCACACACACAATCATATGTACGTATATATACGTATGGAACACCGACCTCCAAACAATGTAGTTATTACAGTCAAGCGATATGATTTCGTCAAAGAGCTGCACTGCCGTCACGTAATCCCCCGACGCAAATGCTGTTTTGCCCTTGTTCTTCAGCTCCTCCAATCTCTGTTGCACATATTCGATGTGTGTGTGTGTGTGTGTGTGTGTGTGTGTGTGTGTGTGTGTGTGTGTGTGTGTGTGTGTGTGTGTGTGTGTGTATGTATGTGTGTGCGTCCGTGTATGTGTGCATATGAAGATGTATGGGTGAATCGTGTTGGCATAGCATGTGAAAGTGTCCACAAATTGCACGTTACATTGTTCCTGGGCAGGCAATAGTGACAAAGTCGACATCGATGGATATCGTGTCCACACACAGAATACATTTGCAACGGGATATCTATCCTACACTCTACTTCGCTGACGAATCGCGGACATAGAAGCAGCGACCAACTCTGCACTCCACAAGCGTGTGTGTACCTTGCCGTCAGCCATAGTTATCGATCCGCCGAAATCAACTCAAACAACAACACCAAGATAAGTTGCGGAGTCACGCTACACTACAAGTGGAAACTGCTCCTCCTTTACGACAGTTGAGAGGGACAATCTCTCTCACAACCCTTTCACTGAAAAAGCGCTGCAGTCTGTGGCTGCATTCGTGCTGTTGGGCCAGCTGGCTTGTGGCTAAGATCACGTGATTATCGGCGCAGTCTTTATTTATTAATTATGTGTAATAATTGCGCATGTATCAGTATGCTCATTTTGTCCGACGAGATGCTACGCACGCACAGCCACACACACATATATGCACACACATACACACGGAAGTACATCCACTCAAGCATGAGTAATCAAGGTTCAAGAAAGTATCGTCGCGGCTCCTGTCGGATTCACATTGCCCCAGGCGTGTGTCCACGGACTGCATCACAGGGGAGAGAACGCAGAGCCGTCGTATTCCACATTTGAGGTGCAGACAGCAGTGCACTTCATCCATAGTAAAACGCAGCCTTCATTTCTCTCACAGCCGGCCGTACGTGCATGAACGCCACTCAGGCTATGCCCACACAACACACGCAAGCACACGCACAAACCGCAGACACCAAAGCGTGCCTGGCTGCGGAGACTGTTGTCCATTGCCAATGGGCATTATTATTGCGCCATTTGACAATCTGAACAAAATGGATCACACGTCAGACCAGACCGAGAGACAAGACAAAAATGCTCACGCAGGCACAACATCAGAATATATTTCCACACACCAAACATAAATCATTTTTGCAAGCAAGTCGAGGCATCTCATGCGAGACCATGCGCACGCTGCTCGCGAATATTTTCCCGCATGCCGATCAGTCGCTCTGTTATTTGGTCGGTGCACAGGAATGCGTGTGTGTTTGTTGTGTGTGTTGTGTGTGTGGCGTTGTGGTGCATGAGTGTGTGTGTTGATATACAAAAGCGGATATAGGAGTTGCACATTAGCTGTTTGGAAACTTGCGATGACAGGCATTATCTCGACAATATTGCTTCAGAAAAGACCCACAACAGTACTCAATCACGTCTGAGGCACAAGCCCATCGAATGCAAACATTGGCACGTCAAAAGCACGGCACGCGTTGGGAGTAATACATACATACACACACACACACGCGCGCACAACACACACACACAGACACACACACGCCACATCAACGACCCACACACACACGCGCACAACACATAAACATCAGCGCCACCCACCCGTGCTGTTCTTGAGAGAGAAGAAAAACGAGCCGATAAGACCGGTCGATCCGCAGAGAAGGAGACCAGTCCTGTACATTCCGGACTTGCGAGCTAAGCAAAAAGATGCAGCAGAAACCACATCCACCGCGGTTAGTGCGCATTCTTCCTTGTAGAGCCAAATTCACACAAAAAAACACACACACACAAACAAGCGCGCATAATGAAATCACATCACGCTCTCACTTAAGCATGAGTTGTAAGTGTTCCTACGCCATTTTTTCACACAACAAAAACACTACACTCGACATGAATTTCCAGATGAAACTAACAACATGGACGATCACATGAACAAATAGCCTGTAAACAACACGCAAGGAATCAAAGAAAAAGAAAAGGAAAAACAGCAAGACAATAGACACCCACCATTAATCAAGCCAAACGCGGCAGACGCAGCCGTGCCAAACACAATCATGCCGAGATCACCCGCCGAAAAGTTCTTGATTGCCTGCCCCGCAGTGGGTGTGGGGATAACAACCGGGTACGGACGCGGCGACACGTTGATGCCGCTCATTTTTGCAAAATATAGAACACACACAGCACACACACACCACACACAAACGCAGTGTAAGAAGCGTGACTCTGTCGGAAAATCTTCTTTCTGTGTGCAGCGCAAGCCTGTTATACCCCACCAAAGGAGAATTTTCAGAGGAGGAAATGAAACGTGAGTGTCGTTGTGGAACGAATCAGAGAGGATTTATTAAAAAAAACTGGTGGAAGTGACAAAGAGACGGGGAGTGTGCACGTTGAAAATAACCGAGAAAGCGGTTAATTTGTATTTGTTTTGTTACGACATCTCGCAATAATCTGGAATTCGCCACCCTTAGCGACCACCCCGACTGGGCATAATGACAATTGCTGGTTTTTTATGGGGTAGTGGAATTTTGCGGTGGCTGTACAGCAAAATTCAAATTAATTTTGCGGTGTACACCGTAAAATTCACAATCACTTTTG
>CALSCR010002388.1:0-13185 GCA_943704495.1 Pigoraptor chileana
CCTTTACCTCCTTCCTGCGCAGCTGTGAACTGCCCAATCTTGCCATTGTCACAGAGTACATGTCCAGAGGCAGTGTGAGTGTTGCATGCAGCCAGCGGTTTTCCCGAGTGCTGCATGCCGTAATTACGACAGGCAGTGACAATTGGGATCGCATAAGGGGTAGGGGTAGGTTTAGAGTTAGGCGTAGGTCTGAGGATGTGAATTAGGGTTAGAGTTCCATACATTAGGCATAGTCCGGTTTTCAGAAATCACGGCACAATGCATTTATGGATTGCGACGATTGCTTTCTTGATGTCTTGCTCCGCTCACGTGCTCATCTGATGCGATGCCTAGTTCAGTCTCTGTCGCCGGAAATCAATGCACACACCCACACACACACACACTCTCTCTCTCTCTCTCTGTCTCTCTCTCGTTTACACACACACGCACACACACATGCAGTGACTCGTCTGATTTTCCTCGTGCTTATTTTAATGACTGCTGTTACTGAGCAGGTGCACGACATTCTCGTCCGTCACAAAACGCCCGTGTCGTGGGGCCTGAAGCTGCGAATGATCGCTGACGCCGTAAGGTGCGGTGATATGGATATAGATGAGGATGCCGCTGCGAATATGCTGCTCGAAACCATGGTTACCGTTGGTTGCATCGATGATGGGAGACAATCTGTGTTTTTGAGCACGTGGCTTGGGCAGTGCATGAGATGGATCTGTTCTCTGTCCAAGACAAGGCAGCGGGGCATTTGCTTGGATTCCTCTGTGTGTTCCGAATTGTCTGCTCTGTTTGCGGATTTACGCTATCTTGCTCATAACTTACACTCACTGTGCGCTTGATTGCTCCTTGCCATTGCCAGGGGAATGCAATTTCTTCACGAGGCGGACATGCTTCATTGCGACCTTAAGGTGCGGTTTGTGTTGTGTGCATTATCGCTCATTCGTTCCCCTTGTTTCCATTTCAGTTAGACTATGACGAAGACAGTGGCTATGCGCTGTGCATTCGGGGTCTGCGGAAGTGCAGACATGGTGGTCGTGTCTCTGAACATACATGTTTGATGTTTGAGTGGCTTCATCTGACAGTGTCTCATATGACATGCACGCGGGGCATTATATATCCCAATTGTGAATGCAGAGCGGGAATCTGCTCGTGGATGACAAGTGGAATGTGAAAGGTTCGTGTGCGTGGTGGTCACATGCGTCCCTCCAGGAACATGTGGCTTAATCACTTGAATTGAATTTTTCAATTCGGATGCTCCATTGATTTGATTTGACCTTTCGCGCTAAAGTAACTCACTGTTGTTTTGATGTATTCGCACGTGTGTGTGTGTGTGTGTTGGTCGGCCCTGTTTCGTTTTCATATCAACGCAGTGTCGGATTTCGGCATGACACAATTCGGACAACAAGCCGATAGTGACCGCCTGGGGACCCTGCTGTGGATGGTACGTATGTATGTGTGTCCCTGTGTATTTGTGGTATGTGTGTTATATGTGTATGTGTGTGTGTGTGTGTGTGTGCGTGCGTGCGTGTGTGTGTGTGTGTATATATATGTGTGTGTGTGTGAGCATGTTCTTGTCTGGATGATGGATAAGTATGTTCATCTCTGGATGGTGGGGTAAGTAAGCATGGGCTCCTCAGTAAGTGTGAAAAATGCCGCAACGTTTTGCTTGTGCGGCTAAATGTTGTCCTTGTATTCAACATGACAAAGCACACTATCATTTGATTCACTGGCGTTTATTTGTGATTGTGTTTGTGCTTTTGTGCGTGTGTGCTCTTGCGTGTGCTTGTGTATGCGCGTTCGTGTATTTCTTGCAGGCACCCGAGGTCCTCATCGGTGGAGTTTACTCTAAGGCTGCTGATCAGTATTCGATGGGCATTGTGCTGTGGGAGTTTTTGCATGCGCGACAGCCGTATGGTGAGCTTGCGTCGTCTTCCGCGGGTGGAGTGCTGAACCACAACAACAACACCAACAACCACACGGAAAATGAAAATCTTGGAGGCGGCGTCGGCGATGATGCGCGTGGCCAAAATGCGGCCGCTCTTAGTGCGATACTGGACGACATTGTCCACCTCGGCCTCAGGTAAGCGGCAAAGATGTATGCAGAAATGAAGTTTACAAAGTGGAGAAATCACGTGATCCTTTTCTGCCGCCCGATCGGTCGTAATACGCAGCAACGCATGCGCACATCTATCTACACACATACGAACAGTCACACACTGTTACACAGGCACATACGCATAAATGGACAAAAAGAAACAGACATACACACATCTTGTGCATGTTTATATATTCGTCACTCTACAAACATACATACATCTGCGTTGACTTACCTTCTAGCATACTAAGTGTGTCTACAACATACATGGCATGGTCACACACTCACATGCACACATCCACATACACACATATGCTACTATAGCACGCCCTCATCCACCCGTAAAATTCGATTACACACCGGCACACTCTACACGTATTGGGCACTAATCTGACCGCTGAATTAATGGTGCAACTTGCACTGCCTCGCTCGTCCCCCACAGACCAGCAATCACTCCCGGCGAATGCCCGCCAATGTTCCTCAGTCTCATGGAGGACTGCTGGGACACAGACCCAAGCAATCGTCCCACGTTTGCACAGATTGCACTGCGAATCGATGCCATGGTCCGCGATTACATGGCCGCCGACGCCGAGAGCATGCCATCCTCGTTTGCGTTTGTGATCTCCCCACGCCCACCCAAGGCGGTGTCGGCCAGCACACTTCTCAGCATTGGCGACAGCACTGCGCCGAGTGGGAGCGCAACACCCTTCAAGGCGGGCGATGGCGGATCTGTTGCAACGAGCCGCGGCGGATGTTTTATGATCGAAGATGCAGACGCTGCAGTGACGTCGGATGCGTCACTGCGCGACGCAGATGACGCTGATGACGATGCGCTGTTTGGTGTGCCGGAGGTGGACGCTGTGGGTGCGTTGTCGGTGGACCGGCAGAGCGTTACGTCTGGGGAGCGGGGACGTGGCGGCGGCATGGCAGTGGTGCGCAAGAAGGCCACGCGCCAGTTTGTGGCGTTTGATTCGCAGTGTGGAATCGCACTTCACGCGGGCGCTGCGGCGGACACAGCGGCTGTACATGCCTATCCATGGGCTCACGTGATCGGATGCCGGCTCATTGGGCCTGCGCAGATTGCGGATGCGTGGGTGACGTCGCACTCTGCACAGCACGGACAGCACAGCCATCTGACGTCGCTTGGCGGGAACCGGATGTCCTCCACCAACTCGGTGATGAGCATCTCCGAGCCTTCCCCGGCTTCGCTTCTCTCATCTTCTTCCTTTGTCGTTGCATTTTTCACGCATGCCAGCGGGGGCAAACAGCGTCGCGTGCCCCCGTCGCCCGACGCATTGGTTATCCCGTCGGTGCGCTCACTGCGCTTCACGCCCGTTGATAGCCAGGATGCGTATTCGTGGTGGGCGTGGATCGATGCGAGGGTGCGGCAGTCTCAGCGCCAGCTGCGCGCGCCACAGCCAGAAGTCAAGGAGCTGCCGACTACGGAACTGTAGCAGCTGCTGCAGTGATGTGCACGGTTAGCGCACAGTAATTTAAAAAAGGCACCACTATTAATATATTCAAGGTGCGCACAACTTGCACATGCACTCGACCATGTTAAAATTATGATCCTGCCCATCAGAGTCATTCTTGAGCAAGACTAATGGGCTGCCGGCCATGGCACATGATGCACCTTACGTGGTGTTTCGGCTCAGTCACTGAACTCAGTCCATTCTGTTTGTGTTTCAGACGATGTGACTGAAAGTTACAAATTACATATATGTAAGCACTCTCTTGACATCCACTGTAGGTCTGGAGCTCAGCTGACTGACAGCGACGGCCGTGCCTATCGATTCAACGACTAAGCATAAACAAAGCTGAGGAGCAATCACTGCCGGCATAGTATGGAGACGATACGCGCGCTGTTTAGAGTAAGTATAGTGGGTAATGGTCGAGTGGACCCAAGCACTGCATGGGCACTGCTGCAGCAGTACTCTGCACTATTGAGTAGTGCTTCTCGGCTGGTATTACTCTTACGCCGGCATTGACTCGTCTGGCTAGTCATCAAGGATCTTCGGCCCGGCGGACGCCCCGCACTGCAGTCGTCCGGCCTCCGTCAGTAACGTTAACAAAAAGGCAGAATCGGCGATGCCACACTGTTCGCCGAGTCAGTCAAATCAGCCGAGACTGCTGAGTTCCTGCCTGTGGAACCGAGCAGCGGCTGGGCGGCTATTCTAAAGAATGTCACTGTCACCGTACTATTTGTCAACAGTGTCCGATCAGTCCGCCGTGCAGCCGCGTGACTGGCTTGCCCGTCTGTCGGTGACGGTGGCTCAGTGACTGCCAGACTGCTTTGACATTACAGGGATAACACACATTCATTTGCCGTTTCCGGACAGAGTGAGAAAACCGAGCCTGTTGCGCCGCCGACAACTCACAGATCCACACGCTCAAAGCAGACCGGTAATCCGCCCCGCCGGCATGACTCGACTGGCAAGTCCGAGATTACTGATACCGAGTCATCCGAGATGAACACGGCAGAAATAGTAAATAAATCCGGCAATTTATGCTGCCGGCTTCTTCCGACATTATTAATAAAAGCGCAAATTACAAATTGTATTTCCGTCTGAAGGAGGATTGACAGCCACGACTGTGACTGACAGCAGATTGAGGGGACTGAGTGAGTCGGCAGCCGGCGGGGGTAGGACCACTCAGTTACCCCCCTCAGTCTGTGAGTCATTTGACTGCACAGTGACTGAACCAGTCGGTGCCTCTGACTCACACACTGGCAGTTCCTGCTAATTGGTCTGGAAATTCTCCGGCCGTTCTCTCTGACGCCGCCGACCGCCACGTCATCATTACGGAAATCGAACAGTCGGCCGCCGGTTGGCGGGGTGCTCCCCGGCCGTGACCGACGGCCCTCCCACAGTGTGCGTGTGCGCCGCAATTAGTGTAAATTCTTAGTGCATGAGGCCTTGATGGTCGCCGTCGTGCCGGCAACAACGCTGCTTCAAATATCGGTGAGCATGACGAGTGGACTATCAGACAGTGACAGTCGGCAAGGCTTATGCTTGGGCTTTAATCACAGGCTCAGTGTAGGTGTTTAATTCCTGGCCCTAGAGACGCACGCTTGACAACTAAACTGGCAGGCCGCAGGCGCGCCGACGGATCAGCTCTGAGTGCGTCCAGAGTAATAAGCTCTAATCTTCATCGCCGATCATCGACCATCCATCAGTGCCGCACTCTGCTGTGGTATATAATCTGAGCGACACAGCAACCGCTGCCTCCAGTCGTGTCAATCCACATCTGACTTATCTAATCGGGAGACCGAGACAGCGGCGGCATCCGACGACTGAGGTGGTCAATAGGCGGCTCTCGGAGACTTTCCTCAGTAGGAGTATTCAGAGCGGGCGAGTGTTTGTCGACGCACCATAATTGAGGGATCAATCTTCAGATTCCGCACAGGCACATTCTAACGTTAACGATGCATCCCCGGATCGCTGTTGTGGGCGCGGGGCTGGGTGGACTTACGTTCGCGCGTGTGCTACATGTCCACGGCATCGGCTGTACTGTGTATGAGTCTGAGGCTTCGCCGCACGCGCGAAACCAAGGAGGGACGCTCGACTTGCACGAGGAGTCCGGCCAGTTTGCGCTGCGTGAAGCGGGCCTCTGGGGCGTCATCCAACCGCATTTACGTCCCGAGGGAGAGGACTTGATCATGTGCGACAAGTATGCCAAAGTGCTGTGGGAGGAGCGCGACGGCGTGCAGTTGGTCGGAGGGCCGCCGGCGGCCGGTGACAATGTGCCTGGCGGCATTGAGTCTGCGTTGCCGCCTAGTCAGCTATCTGAGCATTCATGTGATGTGACGATGGAGTCTGCACCGTCCGAGCATGGGCCGCTGGCGCACTCCAACCGTCACAATGATGATCAAAATGCGAGTGCTATTAATACTGACCCTGCGGTCGGAGGCGGCGGACGGCCCACGCGACCCGAAGTGGATCGCGCTATTTTGCGTCGAGTCCTGCTCGATTCACTCCCGAGCGGATTGGTGCGCTGGTCGAGCAAAGTGACTTCAATCACCCCAGTGTCAACGGCAGCGCCGGGTGCGCCTGTTAGTTACACACTCGCACTCGCGTCGGGTGAGGTCGCCTTTGCAGATCTTGTTGTTGGCGCGGACGGAGCGTGGTCACGTGTGCGCTCGCTGCTGTCCTCCGCCCTGCCCTTCTACAGTGGCATTTCGTTTGTTGAGATGAATCTCGCGCGGGTCGACGAGCGGCATCCGGAGCAGGCGTGCCTTGTTGGAAGGGGCACTCTGATGGCCCTGGCCGAGGGGCAGGGGCTCATTGCGCAGCGCAACGGCGAAGGCGCGGTGCGTGTGTATGCCGCACTATCCGTTCCCGCCGACTGGGGATCCGCGCCACGAGACAACGGCGGCATCGACTGGAACGACCCGGCTGCCGCACGCACGCATCTGCTGCTTCTCTTTAACGACTGGCACCCTTCGCTGCAGGCGCTGATCGCACGCAGCGACGACAGCCCCCCACCCATTCTCCGCCCCATCAACGCACTTCCGTGCACGCACTCATGGGACCGCCCCAGCACGGGCACCGGACGGGGAGTGACGCTGCTGGGGGATGCCGCTCACGTGATGTCTCCCTTTGCGGGGGAGGGCGCCAACCTCGCCATGCTTGACGGCGCGCAGCTTGCAAAGGCCCTCGCGCGTCACGTGAGTCACGCGCTTCCGGGCCAGGCTCTGTGGGACCTGGAGGCGGCGCTGGTCGAGTACGAAACGGCGCTGTTTCCACGCAGTCACGTGGCGGCGGAGGAGTCTGCCCGCAATTTGACGGCTGCGTTCGCACACGGCGCTCCCCAGGGAATGATCGATGTGATGCTGAGCCACTTTGGGCCTCCACCAGAGTAGGCCGGATTCTGTGGCCGGCGCCTGACGCACACGCACGCAGTTTGAGTCCAGATGGTCGCCACTGTCGCCATCGTCGTTTTGGGTCATTGGAAGGACATGCTTTGTGTGTGTGTGCAAATGTCGGCGCTTTCAAACGAACACTCGATTCGTCTTGCCACACGGTCACAGCGAGTGAGATTAATGAAGAGTGTATTGTACACGCATGTGAAACGGTCAACGCAGCACAATGCGGCATTCAAATGAAGTGCGAAACTTCTGTTTGTGGAGATACGCGAAAAGTAGGCAGATACGTAGGCGGTTGTGGCAGAGACCCGTAAAGGCGTTGAGGTAAAGCAGAGAAACGCAGCACGCAAAGGCAAACACAAGCGGCAAATAAATGGAAGCGAGAAATGACACTGAGCCCCACAATAATATGGAGGGCGTTTTCAAAACACACATACATTTACAGACATACACACACACGCACACACATGAGTTGTGGTTTGTAAGACACGCGAACCGGTTGATTCCGGCTCAATAAGGACTGATCTTCGAAATGACTGATTGCGGGAGGAACGCCAGCGATATACCCTGTGATGATGGCGGTTACGCGAATACACATTAGTACAAATCCACACAACAGACAGCCGCCACACAAATACACGCCGTGCATGCGCAATCATAACGCGAATACACATTAATCCAAATCCACACAACAGACAGCTCGCCGTGCATGCGCAATCATCACGCGAATACACATTAATACAAATCCCGCCACACATATGCACGCCGTGCATGCGCACACAAACTTATGTACTATACATGCAAACATGTATACACCCGCCATACCACACACACACACACAAATACATATACATCCGAATGACAATGCACGAACACAAACACACACACACACACAAATACATATACATCCGAATGACAATGCACGAACACAAACACACACAAAAACTCAAACGAGGAAGGATGGCCCGAAAACATGTCTCATGTTCTCTCCGAAAACATGTCTCATGTTCTCTCCGAAAAAGCGATGCGACACCACACGAGAGACACTCACGAAAAAAATGGCGAATGCGAGCGTTCCGCTGAACATGAGCGATTGGTTGTGGTATCCCGAGCCCGCACAGTCGCCGTCGGGCAGCTTGCCTCTCTTGCACCGATAGATGAAGCGCCCGCTCTCGTTAAGTGGCGCGCCCGCAAACACCGAGCCCACCGCACTCAGCCACAAGGCGTGGAGATGACAATGGTCACGATCAATAAAATGAGATGCGATTCACACCAGCGGATAAGACATGCGGTCAAGGAGAAAGTATCGGTGAAAGAGAGCAAACGGGCTCTGTCGAATGTGCGTTGCAATCGACAACATGCACACAGACACAAAACAGAGCCTATCCCGAGCAAACAATAATGCGGCATGCGGGACGGGCTGACATACAATAATATCATTAGCTGGTGGGCGGATATTATCATGAGCAGGGGTGTCTTCCGAAAAATCATAAACAACAAGATGAAGACGTATCCGCCCAGTCCCGTTACGCCGTATGCGTACCTGCAGATAAAACAGCATAGACCACCACGTGTTAATTTTGGTGGACGAAATAATGCCAGCTACACACACACACACACACACACAACCCACTGCAAACACTGCAGCGTGGAAAACACAAAAGGCAATGAACTCGCCAAGTAAAACCCAACACGTGACGGGTAAAGATTGCCAAGTGAGATTACAGGAAGATAAACGACATACCAGCAGAAATTTTCGACGCTGACACTCCAATACTGGCTCCCATTCCGCTGGTTTTCGCGGATAAAGCCGATAACAAAGCAGATCCAACCAATCTGGTGAAGAGCGCAATGTCAGGGCAAACGGAGGACGGCATACAACAGAGGGATGGTGAGAACACAGCCCAACAGTAGAATCATTGGACATACATGCAGAATACACATATAAACGTACCATGCTCAACGAAGAGAACACAATAAAGAAATAGAGACCCCGGTTGAACGCCATTGTTGCTGTTTTCCTTGCGCAAATTGCAATTTGCGATGCTCAATGAAGTCCCCTGAGCATGGCGCGCCCGGTGAGCACAGGTATGTCTCAGTTTGATCTAATTCGACGCGAATGCAAAAGAGATCAAATACACTTCTTTCCGCGCGTCGTCGAGACAGTGTGTTCGTGTTGTTGACACAGAGAAGCAGTGTCGGATGCACACTTCTTTGGTACAAACAGTGGACTTTCAAGCTGAAATGAATCGTCGATAGCTGCAATTAAGACATTACGAGAGCTCGCAAGTATTTTGCGTCACCTGATTGGGCCACCGACTGCAGATCGCATGCCGTTGCCAGGCGACGCGATTCTCGACTTGTCCTAATTTGGAAGATGCTTAAAATAGATGCGGAATTTTTGGATGGGCCGTCGCAGAGTGAGTGATCTGCACGGCACCACTTCCGACACCCGCAACCCGCAACTGACCCCTGGATCTAAGCTAAGCACAGACAATCTATCAAATATAAGACAACTTCACTTGCGAAGATTACTATCATAAGCACCACAAAGAAACGCAAGCCGAGAGGATCGTCTTCAAATGGGATCTCAGGGGTTACGTTGTCCACTTTGGTGTTGATTATGCGGATGATTCTCTTGATTTCTCGCCGATCTGCCGCTAGTAAGTGCAATAGTGGAGTTGGATCGAGATCCGCGCCATGACACCACCATACTCATGGCGAAGCGTGTGCGCACTCGTTGTGCTCTGCGTTGCCCATGCTGCAGTGGCAGTGCGAACCTCGCACAAATGCATCGCGAGCGATGTGATTCGTGCCGAGGATATTCTGCCGAATAATGTCGATTATGAACCTCCCGAGAGGCGGCGCGCGTTGGGCGACATTGCTCCCGGCTATGACAACATCCGCATCAAGTCATTTCTGATTAATGATACAGATATTACCGACACCAATTTGTACAACTTTTTAGTGACCAAACTGGTCCCTGCGAGCGTCGCCGTGCTCACAAACGCGCTACATGTGGTCCCAGCGTCCAGCAACATCAAGGTTGAGCGCGATTGCATAAGCTATTATGCATCGGGCGTCAACAAGGGTAAATGTGCGGGTGCCACCGCCACTGCAACGTGTGGGCGCAACTCAGACTCAACCGTCTTCGTTAATGTGCCGAGTGCGCACGTGGCAGGCCCCGAGGTCTGCTCGAGCAGCACAAACGCGGGGTCGTGCTCCTACCAGGCGGGGGGCGCCGGTGTGGCGGGCGCGGATCTCGTGCTGTATGTGCGATCGAAGTTCACTCCCAACGCCTGTGTGCCGGGTGGCTATGTGCTCGCGTACGCTGCACCGTGCAGAAAAGACCAGCTGGACCGCACTGTGGCGGGATATATAAACTTTTGCCCGGACCGACTGTCCGCCGACCCAAACGACTGGGATGACCAGGTGGCGACGGCAGTACATGAGATGATGCACGTGCTCGGATTCTCCTCGTACGGGTTTGCATACTTTCGGGATGAGAATGGTACCCCGCGCACTACCCGTGACGGGCTGGGTAACCCCCCTGTCAGCAACGGTGCATACGTCGCGGGGTCATCGACCGTGGGTACATTCACGGAGCGCGGGGGCACGGTGAAGAAGCTGGTAACACCTGCAGTCGTGCGTGAAGCGCGCGCGCACTTTGGATGCAGCACGCTCAATGGTGCCGAGTTGGAGAACCAGGGCGGTTCCGGGTCCGCGATCAGCCACTTTGAGATGCGAGTGTTCGAGAGCGACTACATGACCTCCACATCGACGCCCACGTCATACATTTCGCGCATCTTGCTGGCCGTATTTGAGGACTCGGGATGGTATAAAGTAAACTATACGGCGGCGTCGCCTTACTTTCGGTGGGGCAAAAACGCGGGATGCAATTTCGCAATGGATAAGTGCTTACAGGGCCCAAAGAGCTTCCCAACGCCAGTCGATGCGGGACACTTTTGCTCGGCATCGACCGAAGGATGCGCGCCGGACGGCCTGTACGCCGCCCGCTGCTCCGTGTCGTCCAACATGGGCTCGATACCAGCGGAGATGCAGTATTTCACGAGTTCATCACGCGGCGGGATCTACAGTTCGGCGGACTATTGCCCCATGTTTCTTGCATACCAGGACTGCCGCACGTCACCCGGGTCTGCTCCAAACGCGCTCACCGGGCAGTCGTATGGGGCCGGATCTCGCTGCGTTGTCGGCACGCAGAGCGATGCGAGTGGCCAGAGGGGGTACTGTGTGGCGCGGCGGTGCGTCAAGTACGACACTGACGATGTGTTGGTGCAGGTGCGGCTGTCGGGCAACGGCGTTACGTCCGATTGGCTGGACTGTCCGCCTGGCACAGTGGTTACGCACTCGAATTTCATTGTGTCGCTGCAGTGCCCTTCCCCGGATGTGCTTTGCTTTGATTCGACGACCATCACACTTCCCAAGCCCAACGTCACGGCAACTGTCTCTGGTGGGGTATTGCTGCCGAATATCATTGTTCGTGATGTGTTTGTTTTTATCTGTACTGGCTGCACTTCTTGTCGTCCATACCACAAATGAAATCCGTCCCATTCCCAACCCAAATAACACTCCCTCCCCCCTTCCCACCTACCTCCCTTTACAATGTACCCTCGTCGTTTAAACTGCAGCCACTGTTTCGCCAACTGTGGGTCCAGTTGCCGGAACGCCCGTCGCCACAAATCTCGCAATTCAATCAGCCGATCCCAGGGCCGCGGCCGTTGCGGATGCGTTTGTGCGATATCTCGCGGCACGCGGCTCGGGCCAATCATTGACGCTTGCGTCGATTGTGTCGACCACTCTTGTGAAGAGCGGCGGGTCTTCTTCTACATACAGCGTGACGGTAACCGTGACAATCTCCACCGGAGAGACTCTTGAGTATTCTGCGACGGTCACCGCCTACGGTCCCGCCAGTTCGCCGTCGTCGTTTACAATTAATAATGTGGCATATCAGGGGCCGCCGGACACGGCGTCCGCGAAGGAAAGCACACCTCTTGTCAAGGAAAAGTGGTTCATCGCCGTCGTCGTTGCGTGCGCGTGTGCGGTTGTGGTGGTCGCGGGCGTTCTCTTTGGTCTCACGGTGGCAAAGCACAATGCCCGGCGCGTGCAGCCGTCGGCGCCACAGCAGCCCATGATCTTTCAGGCGCCCGTGCATACCGTGCACACGGCGCCCCCCGCATTTCCCGGTGGCGAGAAGGATCCACCAATGTACAGTGCCGTATAAGGCTGCGGCATCCCATTCATGTCCAGCTGCGAGCATACGAGCACAGTTGTGCAGACGAATGTTCGGTGCGGTGCGGGCGGGCATCCATGCCTCAGAATGTAGAAATAGCTATGACTACCTTCCGCCAACGAGAGTGCGGTGGAGTTACAATGTGTGCGGCGGCGTGCCTGTTTTCATTTATAAATATACAACTTAATCACACTGTCTGTAACGCTCACAAACTCTTACGTTTTGAGTCGTCAGAAAATGAAATGCATTGGCGTTGGCATCATTGCATCTATACACCGCTGCCGCGGATAATATTCACGACGATGCGGTGGTCCAGCTAAATTTCCCATTGGCGCAATTGATTTGGTGGAGAGTCTTCGGCCCCAGAGTTGATGGACGGGAGAGGTATTGCCGTGTGGGTGCGTCGCAACGCATATTCGTCGACGGCTGTACACGAAACGGACAATACGCAGCAGCGGCACGTGAGCTGGAGTGTGTCAACACAGACTGGCACTCGGCGGCCATTATGAGCACAAGTCCCCATACAAACAAGCCATTCCCTTTGCAGTACACACTGTTATTGACAGCCCAATCTTCCCACCTCGGTACCAGCCACTCCCGGTGCATTTGCAGAGACATCCATTGCATCTGTCTTGAGAACCGCTTCAAACGATCCCGACTGCGTCTGGGCAAACAAGTGGCACATGGCGCTGACCGAGGAGGGGAGGAGGGGTCCGGCAACCTCCAGTGTGTATGCGTGTGCAATGGCGGGTCCAAGCTCAGAGTCACTGCGCTTGACTGAGCCATTGAACTTGATCTGATTGACGCAAAAGTGAAAACAGTATGCCGTGTGTTACGTTTCATGAGACGACTTCACGGATGCATCAACAGGACACAGAGAATGCACACATTCACACACACACACACACACACACACACACACACACACACACACAAAAACGCACAAACACAAACACACAGACACACAGACACACACACACACAG
>CALSCR010002394.1:0-11354 GCA_943704495.1 Pigoraptor chileana
GTCGGAAACACAAAGTCATTACCACACTCATATCATATAGCCAGGGGCCGTCATCAAATTCCAACCCGCACCCCCGCAGCCAGTACACGTTACCCCGCGGGCTGACGTCACCACATTCCCTGACGTCACTGTTATCGTTGTCTGACGGCATGGCATCGCGCCCGCGCTACAGCACTCGCTATTCAGTACCGCTTCCCTCTACCCACGACGACTGGCCCGGCCGCGGGGCTGGGGCAGCCGTGGACACTTAATCCGGGCAACCTTCTGAGAAATACGTTACCGATAATATTAGGCAGCCTGCAAAAGCCCGATCTCGGCTACTCAGAACAAGTGCCGGTGGCAGTCACTCTGTCACTGCCTGTCTGTTCCTAGCTTTCAGACTTCAGAGGCCTGACGGCCGGCGCGGCCGGCGCCGCCGCGGCGGCAAAGTTTGCGGCGGCTGTGACTCGTCTGGCGGTCCAGCTTCACTCTAAACCGATGAAAAATCTGTATAATATTGATTCCCGGCTACGTAACATTACTGTTACAGTCAGTGCCCTGAGGTCGGTTGCCGCAGCCGCCCCGTGCGCTTGACTGCCGACTATCCATGCGGCCGGCGCCGCTCAGTGCCGCGGCTTGGCACTGAGACTGCAGACTATAAACTTATTATACGGACAATTGTGCAATTAAATAGTGAGTTCAGAACAGCCGTTTTTTCAATCTGTCAGTTGGGACTTGTGCGGATCCCCGTCTATCTTCAGCTTGTCTCACTAGATGCAATGCCAGGTAATAAGTTGCCATGGGTGTAGTCCCGATAGTCGGCCGGCTCTGATTGCTAGGCTATTAAGTGGACTATTTCATGGTTGACAACCCAAACAGTGTCGCGATACAGTCGTACTGTCATTGCCTTAATCGGCTTCAGTGCATCAAGCGCGTGCGCATACACACTGCTTTTCGCGTCATGGCGTTAATAACTTCTGTTACCGTAATGTATTCATAAATATAAGCATTTCCCGCGGTCAGACAATCTGCAAGTTGGCATAGCTGACGTCTCAGGATCATGGCACAGGTACTAGGTAGACTGAGATGGAGTCCGTGAGAATTACGTCTCTGTCAGGGATTCTCGGGAATGATGTGGTGCAGGAGGACGGTGCGCACGACGCGTTCAATGCCGTTTTCGTGGATGGCGACAGGCTCCGGACGGTCGTCTGCAGTGAATTGGTGGATGGACAATAGTCGCATGGGTTCGATGAGGGCGAGGGTTTCGCGCGTCACATGAAGACACCCGGGCACTCCCGTCTGTTCCAGTGTCTGCGCCACGTGCACGGCATCCCCGTAGAGGTCGTACTTGAAGCGGATCTGTCGATGTAGATTGAGGACATTCCGACCGATGCAAGGAGTCAGCCAGAGTGTGCGCATGTGCGGGACGTGGACAAAGAACGCTTCAAAGCGTTCATGTTTTGCCTGTTCGACCCAATCGACAGTGCATTTACGTTTACATCAACAGACGCATGTTCAATTGCACCGGCAGGGTACTGTCGTGGGAATAAAAGACCACTCAATCAAATCCATCATCTCTAAAGCCCCGGACCCACCTTTCCTCCGAGAATGCCGGCAATACAGCTGCCAGAGTGTATCCCAATGCGCACACGTACGTGTGCGCCCGCCGAAGACTGCGACGCGCCCCTCTGCTCGTCATTGTATTCCACAACAGCGAGAAGCATATCAACGCCGAGGCTGCATATTTGAAACGCATGGTCGGCGCACGGCTGGGGCACTCCACTCGCAGCGATGTAAGCGTCGCCTGCGACAACCAACACAATGGGGTGTGTCAGGGGACATTTTCTGCTCTGGGCATGATGCCAGCCGGTTCACAAAGTTTCAGAGCGGGCATGAAGAATGACAAGGCGACAGAAGCGCTTAGGTGCACATACCGATTGTGGCGATCTTCTCAATATCATCGTAGCTGTTGACCCTTTCGTCAAACCGGTTGAATATGTCGTTCAGCAGGCGCACCACTTCCGGCGCAGTCATTGCAGACGACATTGCGGTGAATCCGGCAATGTCCATCACAAGCACAGTCACCGCACTGAATGAGCGCGCCGTGTTCGACTGCAGTAATGACGAACAGAGCGGGTTGGATAAGTCGGGTTCAATGATGTGACACAAACGGCACGAATCCTCACTCGTTGTCGCTTATACGGCTGCCTACCCCTTGTTACTTGCCCACAGAGTATACCGCATCCAATACAGTACTGAATGTATACAGCAGTACATAAACAGTCGCCAAGAGAAACAAGGATACGTATATAGTCGCATGAACGCACGCACGCACATCCACTCAACACTTCTATGAACACGCGCGCATACGTAACACCGAAGACCCACACGTCCATACAAACACGTCCACACACGCACAATGCACCCACCTGAGAGTTGTCGGCAAGCATTTGCGCGATTGATGCAGGCAAAATGTTGAAAAGAAGCTGCTCTCCCACACGCTTTTCAGAGCGCACTCTCATCTCCTGCTCGCACGTTTGCATATCGACGGAAAACTGGCGTCGTTGTCGCCGCTCAAACACATAGTGTGTGACGCAAACGATGAAGAGGGTAGAGCAGCAGAGAATGCCCGTGGCCAGGTTGAGAGACGTCGAGCCCACGGCCAGAATAACGACCACAAAAAGCGCATATGCCCCGCCAAAGAAAAGGAGCGTCTTGAACAGTATGGATGGGACGCCCAGCAGAATGCAGTCAACGTAGAGTAAAGCCGCATCCATCCCACACAGCGTACTGTTTTCGAGTGCCCCATTCGTGATCTGCAGGCCCAGCAGCAGGGCAATGTACACGCACAGAAACGCAATCACAATGGGCTGACTCTCTCGTGACGCCATCACCATGCGACGCTCGCTCAAGCTCTCGAGGCCTGCACGCGGCGGGAACGAGGGCATGGAATCTGTCGATCCGACGGACGATCGCTTCATCTTCCTCAGTATGCCCACACAGCACGCCACCGCGGCGACAGTCCCAACAATCGCACGCACGAGTGCGAATCGTAGTGTGGCCTCGCTGCCGTACAATGCGCGTGGCCGGCTGAGCACATCGACTGCGACAAGCACCATCATGAACGCCCATGCACACGCAAAGTACACCGCGGTCAGCCGCCGCGAGTGCAGGGCGCCGTTCAGCCGGAAGGCGTGTTCCACAGACCGATCGCGAAAGCTCAGGGTTAATCTGCTCATTTTGGCTGCCCTGTTCGCATGTTGCCCCGATACGTGACCCTTCGACAACGCCAACTTCATTGCAAAATCGCGGGAAATCAGTGAGCTGCTCGTGGCCGACCGCTTGGCGCTTGTGAGGGCGCCCCCCGTCATCACGAGTGCGTTGCGCGTGGCAACGGCCGCCGCAGCCGCCGCGCCCATATCGCTCGACTTGCGCCCCACATTCGACGATCGCATAGCCTGCTCCAGATGAACAAGCGCCTCGTCAGTGGTCGCACCCGCCGCACTCAGATGCGAAAGCTTTCGGAAGGGCGTCAGGGATTCCCCTCGTGAAAATGATCCCCGGTGCGCCTGGGCTGCAAGATGTGACGACAGGCGAGGGCCGTCGCCGTGGCCGTAGCGATCGGCGGAAACAAAATTGCCTCCGTAAGCCTCAACGGCCCCGTCGATTGTGAATGATGCACGTGAATCGTCGTCCTCGCCAAGTTCGTCCTCGCCCTCTTCGATAATCGACGTGCTCGAAGCCATCGAGTCCACAAATGATGAAGCTGTCCTCTCAATGTTGGGCAGCGCTTGCTCGCCGGCCCTGTCGCCGGCGTCGTCGTGTGCCTCCTCTGCAAACGGCGTGAGGTCGCGACCGCTCATCGAACGCGGCAGGCGGGGCATGCTTCCCTGGCGGCGAACAAGGGCGCCCGTTGCCGTGGTTGACGTCACGTCTCCCTCCGACGACGACTGTTCTTTTCTGTCCAGCGCAGCCCCGGATGCAGACTCCACCGACCACTCCCTCTGCACTCCCCCGGATGTCCAACCGTTCACGTGAACGCCAGACCCGCTCGATGAGCTCCCGCTGTGCTGCGACTCGTTTGATCGTGCGTGGCGGATTGCGGCGAGCGTGTCTGTGGCTGTCGCACCGGGAAGACTCGTGTTGATGCCACCTGTTGAAAACGACGGCGGTGTGTCGCCAACGCTGAAGCTGCGACGGGAGACTGCAGAGTGCGACGACTTTGTGCGCACCAGCGTCGGCCGTCCATCGTCGTCCTGAGGGCCAAACACCGCCACGCTCACGGTCCCATCCGGCCTGTCGTGTCCAGCGGCAGCCTGTGAGTGTGGGTTGGAGGTGCCGTTGCCGCCTCCATTTCCCGCACTCCCGGGCGGCAGCATCGCCAGCACCGGCATGCTGAAAGAGCCACGCGGCGAGAGCGCAGCCATCATGGCCGCGACCTGAGCATTCACCATTGTCGGGTCGTCGTCGAGAAAGTGACTGATCCGGATGGTTTCGGAGAAATTGGCAAGCGCCGCAGAGTACTCGGAGCTGCTCACCGTTTGTTTAGAACCCTGTGTGGTAGACATCGTCAGGCCTGTCGACGTCGAATGCCGCCGCGTCGATCCCTCCGACACGGGCGACATTGGAGGTGACATGGTCGAGTGTGTCGACAGTGCTGCATTTGCATGTACTAAGTGAGACACGTCTTCGTTGCATCCCGTTATGTAATATGTTGTCAGCGATCCCTTCCCTTTGAAATCACTTGCCCCTGCACATATAAACGAAAAATGCCCCGTCTTCACGAGGATGTCATACACCTCCTGAGTGCAGTGGATTTTGTTCTCGGGGCTGTGCTTGCACATGCGACTGGCTGTGTTCACAGTGTCCCCGTAAATGTCATAGCAAAAGCGCAGCGTGCCGACAATGCCCGCGACAACCTCCCCAACGTGTATACCGATGCGAAGGTCAAGCCCCAACTTTTCACCCTCCTCCGCCCACTCGCCCAGCAGATTGAGTGCAAAGCGAGTGACGATCTCAGTGTGGTTGTCCCTGACAACAGGTGCGCCTACACATGCCAAGTAGCTTGGTCCCATCGTCTTGATCTTCTCCACCCCATACACCTCCGTCAGCGTGTCAAACCGTGTGAATATTGCGTTCAGGATGGCCACCGCCTTGTCCGGGGCAATGGACTGCGTGCGGTCGTACCAATGGGCTAGTTCAACGAAAATGACCGTCACGCCGGGAAATCGTTCGGCGATCTCAGCATGGCCGATGTTGACGCTGCCCTGAGGGCGCCTCGGCTTGCCGTGGGACGACGGGTTGAGCGAGCCAGAGAGTCCCAGTCCCTTCGCATCGGCCTGCAAGCGCACACGCGCAATAATAGGTGCAGGCAGCTGGTGTGACAGCAGCTTCTCCATCTGGTCCTTCTCGCGTTTGAGGTTTTCGCGCGTTGCTTCGGCGTTACGCATGGCTAGCCACTGCCAACGGAGACGCCTGTCGATCGTATACACTGCAATGGCGGGAAACAGTGCCGACAGTGACATTGGCAGCAGTGTCATTACGCGCGAATCCGCATTGCTGTGTGGCGACAACACCACCTGCGCGATGTTCAGTGCGCACGTGACCAGGAGTGCGGCGGTGGCAAGGGTCATGCGCTCACGAATGAGGGGAATGGTGACGATAAGCAGTATCCACGCGCCGCTAAACGAGGGGTCCTCGACCATGAACCGCTGGACAAACAGGCACGTGAGGCCGACAAGAAACGGCGCCACCGTGAGCAGCACCCGCGACATCCTGCGCTGTGCAACGACAAAGGCCCCCGTGTACGACAGCCCGACAAGCAGGAGACCCGCGGCGGCCCCGGCCACGGACGCATAATGCGACGCGTCGGTGCGATAGGCCGCGCGCACAAATGAGTCGGCATCGTTTTCAAATGGAGGCCTCACGTGAGTGAAGAGTACAAACCCAGAAAACAACAGAAACGCAAGAAAAGAGAGCGCCCGAAAGTGCGTCGGAGTTGTTTCTGTCCGCGATTCCAGATACTGGCACTCGAGTCCGCCCGCAAAGACAAGCCACCGCGGATCGAGCACGTGACTGTCCGTGCCGCTGAGGAGGCGCTCAGCCACAGCGGACCCGTCCTCCACTGAGTCCTTGTAGTGCACGTGGGCGGCCTCCAGTGCAGAGGCGCCCGCGGGCACCGGCGTCGCGTCCTTCCAAATCTGGTCGTCAAACTTGATCTGAGGGACGGCCGGTAAGCGCCCGATGGACACGACCGACGTGCGTCCAGGTGTTGGGGGAATGCCCATGGAGGTAACCGATAGTCGGGAGACGACGCCGCGGACGACATTCACGACCGTGTTGAGAACTGACTGGCGGCGGCGCGGCGGAGCGTTGGTCGGTGGTAGATCCGTCTCCTGAAATATGTCCTCATTGTCGCTTCTGTCAGCCTCCGAAGTATTGTTTCCAATGTCAAGTACTTGAGACAGATTTGAATGTGCGTCGCCAAATGATGACGCACGAGACAGGCTCGCCATAGGTGCGAGTCGCTGCGACGCGGACAACTCTCAACGAAAATGAAGTCCTTCCATAAGCCGTAATGGGTGACAGTGCTTCTTCAATCTAGCATGTGCGCATCGCACGCGGTTTGCCCTGCGCAGCGACCTGCGCAGCCACCGACTCGTTCTAATCGGCCGTGTGTTTAGGATGGGCGAGTGCCGATTTGGCCGGCTTAGTCACGGGGTGATTTCCCTCTCAAGAGTCAGTCAGTGTCAGTCCACTGTTACAAGCGCACACTATAGGCACCCTCGCTAATCTGCAATCCAATCTGGTGAATAATGAGACCTGACGGTGTTGTTGCCGCGAACGCGCAGTGCTCTGGTTCATCAAATTCCTTTCCACTAATTGCCCGACAACAGGACGGCACTTTCAGCTCAAAACGCGTCAAAAATGAAAGGCAGCTCAGTTAGTGTCTCGCCCGTATCGGCAAATGACTTGACACGCAATGTGTTGGAAGAGCAACGGAGTCGGCTATTGCAAATTGTGTCCTATCTGTGAAAACGCATCTCAGTAGTTCTGACCGGCTCAGTTCACTGTCAGCCCCAGGTGCGTCCGGGTGACACTCTTTGCAGTTGTCCGTCCCGACGACGCATTTCAAAAATAATTTGAGGATTGGGGTTAATTGGATGGTATTTTCGCAATAACTTCAGTTTAAACTCCCCTGACTAAAATTATTAGTCCGGTTTCGCTCCACGGCAACAGCCGCACACTCTAATGTGGATGTTACCTCGCAAAACAGCCGATGATCCTTACTCACCTTCAGATTGAGGGCATGGGGCGTTGCTAAGGGCATTGCTGATCACGTGATGATGATGTCAATCACGTGATTGGCCGTGTACCGCACAGTTGGCCGTTCTCGGTAAATGCCAGCCGGCTCGGCTGAGGAAAGTGATTACTGTCACGCCACTATTATTCCCAGAGTTATTATTCCTGGGAGAGAATATGAATGTGGCATAGACCAGCACAGCGACTTCATGTCCATGGGCTCCCTGCCTGGGAAGATGCATGAGCCTCCCCCCGCAGAGCGCCGCGTCCTTTGCGTGCCCCATGTCATGCAGACGGGGCAGTGGGATTGCGGCCTGGCGTGTGCTGACATGGTTATAAGGTTGGCGAGTCTGCCTTTCAGTTTTTTTAAATTACCGGCACCTTGTCACTCCACCAATTTCCTTTGATTTTGTTTTTTTTTTTTGTGTGTTTTTTGTAGAAAGTGAAAATGTATGAAGAGTCTACATGAGTGTGGCTGGATTGTGTTTGGCGGGCGGTTTGTGACGGTGATATCGCAATACAGGTATGCAGCAGGAATCGAGGTAGATGTCCGTGAGATGTATGCGGACCTGTCACCAAACGACAGCGTATGGACCATTGATCTTGCATATATCCTCCGGGGGTGTGGCATTCGTATTAAATTTACAACGGAAACCCTCGGTGTGCAGGACTCGTACGCTGCTGAGGTGCGATGTGCGTCCAGCGAATGTGATTAGCTCTGTTTTAACTATGAACATTTATGCCACTCTTGGCAGTTCATAGCCATTCCGTTTGTCGCATGAATGTGTCGATTTTGCTGATGTGCTTCGTCGCGCACGGTATATACGTATCAAAGACACCATTTTTTGCTTTTATTTGTGGTGAGAATTTCAGTGTGCGTTTGCTTGATACCAATAATCAGCTCCGGCCCGGATCATTCACACTTTCCGCCAACCCTAACCCTATCTCTAACCCTCAGTCTTTCTATCAGTCGGCATTCGACACCGACAGCGCTCGTGTGAACCGACTGTTTGCGAAGGCTGCTGCGCTGGACGTTTCAGTGGAGAAGAGGTGAGGTCCTTACGCCAGGGAGGTCATGGCCGTGCGTCAGTGTTGTTTCTAAGTATTTGACTGTGGCGTTGAAGTGTGTGTCTGTGGTATGTGTTGACTCTGTGCGTTGTTGGGAGGTCATGGCAGTGCGTAGCAGTGTTGTTTCTAAGTATTTGACTGTGGCGTTGAAGTGTGTGTCTGTGATATGCGTTGACTCTGTGCGTTGTTGGGAGGTCATGGCAGTGCGTATCAGTTGTTTCTGAGTAAATGACTGTGGCGCTGAAGTGTGTGTCTGTGGTATGCGTTGACTCTGTGCGTGGTACGTCACCGCATTCCACTCAAGTGGTCTCGCGTTTTATCCTTGCTGCACACAGGGCGCTGTCTTGCGAGGAGATAACATCACACATTGAAGGCGGAGGGCCTGCGATTGTGCTTGTCAATGGAGGACTATTGCGGTGTCAGCACTGCTGGGTGAGGAGTGCTCAGTTTGCCCTTGGCAGCGCCCGACCTGATCTGGGTGTGGGATGTGTGTGTGTGTGTGCGTGTGTGGATGTGTATGTGCACGAGTGTGAATGTGTGGATGTGTGTGTGTGTGTGTGTGTGTGTGTGTGTGTGTGTGTGTGTGTGTGTGTGTGTGTGTGTGTGTGTGTGTGTGTGGATGCGTGGATGTGTATGTGTGTGTGTGTGTGGATGTGTATGTGTGTGTGTGTGTGTGGATGTGTATGTGTGTGTATATGTGTGGATGTGTATGTGTGTGTATATGTGTGGATGGGATGTGTGGATGTGTGTGATGTGTGGATGTATGTGTGTGTGTCTGCAACAGAGACAGCCATAGACGTGTGTTGGTGTGCTTATGCGCGACAATGCACATCTGCGTGCATAGTGTGCGTGTGTGCAGTATTAGTGCTGTGCAGAGTTCAGTCCTCCCTGGTGTTTGTTTTATGCACCAAGTGTGCTTGTCACAATCCTCGTGCTCATGTGTTGTGTAACTCTGTTACTGATGGTCTTGCTAATATGTTACGCCTGTGTTGATGCACTTGCTGTGCAGCGCGATCATCCTGCTGAGCTCCGTGACTCGGCATCCGCCAGCGTGGAGTACACGGGTGAGCATGCGCGCATGTGTTTGAGTGTATGTGTGCTTGTGTGTGTGTGTGTATGTGTATATGTGTGTGTGTGTGTGAGTGCATGTATGTGAGTGTATGTGTGTTTGTGTGTTTGTGTGTGTGTGTGTGTGTGTGTGTATGTGCGCGTCAGGTGTGTGAGTGTAGTGAGTGTATTTGCGTGTGTGTGTGTGTGTGTGCATGTGTACGTATGTATGTGTCTTTGCACCACAACTTGCAATGTCTGCAATGCACGTGCGCGAGTGGGGTCTCTATGAGGTTCTTACTCTCGCCCCATGTCACAGTGGCTGCAGCATGTCATCCGCTCGCATTATGTGACGATCGATGCGTGAATATGGTTACTCCACTGCAGGCCATTTTATTGTTGCGTGCGGCTTTGATCCTGCGCTCAGTACCATCTACTACAAGGACCCATCGTCTTTGCATGGTGTGTGTGATATGCCTTTTAAGTGAACTCGAACAATTACGCGTGTGTGCAATGCGCATGGGCAGTGTAGTAGTTTGAAGATGTAGGCACCTGTGCCATTTTGAACGGAAGCTTCTGTATTGGGTGTCGGGGTTATGGGTAGGGGGACTCCTGTCCCGGTATGTTGCATGTGTGCGTGTGCTGACTGTGGCTGTGTGCGCGTGCTGGCTGTGTGGGATTCAGCTGTGTGTGAGTGTGCAATGCCACTATTTCCTTCTCTCCCACTCACACAATTCTTTTCATGCTGACGTTACCCTCTCATTACACCCACACACCGGTCGTCAGAGACTTGTTATATCTCCGCAACAGCATTCGATAGGGCTCGCCACTCATTCGGCACCGATGATGATGTCATACTTGTGCATGTAGCACATGCGTCCAGTGTCCGTGACTGACATGCACCCAAGCAGTCGGCGGCAATTGATTGCACCGAACAATGCGATGTGTATGCCCTCCCACAACGAGGAGCCTCACACACACGCGCTCGGGGGCAGTTTACACGCGGGCATGCATGCACGCACACATCCGTACATTGCAGTGCTATGCTTGCTTGCGAATTCGTCTCGCGCGCATGAATTGCGGTCCGCGTCAAGTGACTCATCCTTCGCCTGTGGCGCACACTTTCATTTCTCATGAGCGACAGATGGCTGTGCAATAATAGCCCTGTTAGACTGTCTGTGTGTACACGGTTGGCTGGCACTGGCTCTGCATTCTGTCATGGATGGATTTGCGCGGGTGCAATGCGGCTCCAGCGCGTGCTTGGAATGAAACTGCGTTCATCCGTTGCTTGTCTGTCGAGTGCATGTGGTGGTCCTAAAAACTCAGTATTTGACTTAACCCATTTCGGAGCACATCGCATGCAAACACCAGATTCACCGACACTCGACATTGCACATAAAAAGCACAAATACAAACTGCATACCCATGCACACCCGACAATAACAGGCAGAGATGCTGCAAAACACATCCACAGTCCAAATGTCAACATTCTCTTTGTCGTCATTCTGCTGCACGCATGAGCAGCTCCTCGCACACATGCGCATGCAATCCATGCCACAGCAGATTGGTTACTTCCCTCTCGCAGGCATCGTCACACATTTACATGAACGCACGCACATCGCCCATTGTCGCTTTAATGCATGACTGCGCGCCAGTCGTAGCGTGCATGTGTCACGTGATGAATGCACCCACATGTTGTATAGAGACAACAGCGAACGTCCATCGGCCGCCGACAATTTCCGTAATGCGCAGTTCGGACGATTATCCTCCACGAACCACCGCATTGCATCACTTTGAGTCGGCGGTCTTCTCGGGTGCCTGCGAGGTTGTAGTAGCATCTGACTGCGATGACCCTCGCAGAGCGTATAGTTCTTGCAAGCGCCTCTCGAGGTCAGCCAGCCGCTTTTCCTGGTTTCCAAATGTGTGTGTGTGTGTGTGTGTGTGTGTGTGTGTGTGTG
>CALSCR010002398.1:0-10273 GCA_943704495.1 Pigoraptor chileana
GAGAGATGTAGGATTCAAGTCAGTGTCATAGGCGCTGTGCCCATGGACTCCACAAGAGAGAGAGAGAGAGAGAGAGAGTGGGATGTAGGATTCAAGTCAGTGTCGTAGGCGCTGTGCCCATGACAAGAGAGAGACCTTCAGTACTCAAAACGCCTTAGGCATAAGCCCATCGACTCCAACATGACAAGAGAGAGAGAGAGAGAGAGAGAGAGATGTAGGATTTCAAGTCAGTGTCATAGGCGCTGTGCCCATGGACTCCACACAACAGAGAGAGAGAGAGAGATGTAGGATTCAAGTCAGTGTCATAGGCGCTGTGCTTATGGACTCCACAAGAGGGAGAGTGAGAGAGAGAGAGAACGAGAGCGACAAAGAAACCCTTTAAATAACAATTCCACCCATTTGGAACAGCGCAGAAAGACAAAGCACTAGGTACAATGAAGCAAAAGAAGAAGCAAAGAAGATGTACAATGCATTTGAAAATGCACTTGTCACAAGAGCCAAACAGTTTCACGTATTCGCATAGTTTGTGCACTCACAGCCGTGGCAGACGACGCAGGGCGAGCAGCTTGCGTTGGAGCAGGAGCAGCAGACTTCTGCCCAGCCGCGGCAGCCCCATTGGGGGCTTGACTAGCCGATTGCGTCGGAGGAGGCTGCAATTAATATGGAATTCGCGATTCGTGCGGTGTAGAGGAGACCACATGTTGGCACGGAATAAATAAACGACGGGAATATTTGTAACAGTTGAATACCGTGAACCAGTGTCCGCACACTTACCATGGCTGCAGCGGCTGCTGGCGGCTGCGATGCGATCGACGCCGATGCTGGAGCTAGTGGTGGTTGTGCTCCTGCCGCACCAGTCGCTGCCCCTCCGCCCAACTTGGATGGGGGAGCACTCGCAAGAGCCGCACCCGAAGCGACTTGCGGAGTGGCCATTCCCTGAGCGTCGAGGGCTTTTGGTGCAAGCCCAAACGCAGGGACAGAAGGTTTGACAGCACTAAATCCAAAGGCGGGTGCGGGAGCAGTGCCACTTGACGCGGGCGTGGAGGCCATGAACGACGAAGTCGGCGGCGCAGCACCCGATGATCCGGCACCAAACAGCGGCACTGGAATCTTGGCGCCACCGCTTGCATCGCCTGCGGGTGTGGCACTGAGGGCGGCGGGGGCCAACGGACGCGGGGCTGGAGTGGTGCTGCCCCCTGTGGGCGCCGCAGCAGCGCCAAACAAGGGGACCGCAGGTGTTTTCGTTGCATTGAACGATCCGCTGAAGGGGGTAGTAAGCGACGTCCCCAATCCCTGAATGGGTGTGGAAGTAGACAGTGCCGGGGCAACGCTCTTGTCGATTGCCGAAAACGAGCCGAATGGCATGGCGGTTGCTGCTGACGACGGGGCTGGGCTTGGCATTGCAAAAGAGAGACCACCGCCCGGCAATGCACTCCCACCTGTCAGCGCCAGTCCAGGGAGCGCACTGGCGGAAGCCGGCACCGCAGGGGCACCAACCAATGAGAAAGTGCTCTTTGGGGCACTGGCGGCGGCGGGGGCTGGTGCGGCAGCGGCAGTGGCCGGGGCAGTAGACGAGAGTGCAGTCGGTTGGCGGGGGGTTGCATTGGCTGGAATATCAGAGGGCCTTACAAGAAAGCTGGGCGTCTCTTTTGATCGGAGGTTCACAAGGTCGTAGCTGATAAGATGGCCCGTCGTGTTCATCAGCACAGCACCCGGGCAGGGAGGCCCGTCCTCGTCGCCGTCACCACTACCGTCACCACCACGGAGTGTGACGTCAATCGCACACCCGAGTGGGAACGTGTCGTTGTCATCAGCAGATAAAGGCATTTGCACCGTTGCACCCTCCGGAAGGCTGAGCATTCGATAAGTCTCGGGGTCAGTCTGTCCCATCACAAGAACGTCGCTTGACGTTGTGCACGCAGCAATCACGAGATTCCTGCGCTTGTCATATGGAGGGAGAGGGGGGTAAGTTGTTTTGTTGCAGCACATCACAAGCAGTTCACACTTGTGCACGAAATTCAATTGCAACTAAAAAATTTACGATGAAATCACAAAGTCGGATAACAGCACCCACCAGTCCCAGAGACCCGCAAAAATGATGCGCGATTCCCCAGGGCCGGTGCACAGAAAGGCGTCGGGAAACAGAGTCGCAACGCTCTTTGTTTTCTGCAGGGTGAGGAGGGATTCGATAAAAGGCATGATTTAAGAAGCCCGTTAAAAGCCTGCGTCGATTGATCGTCGATCAGAGCACACAGTTGCTAACAGCACACAACGAAGCGAAACACTACTCACATCGGCGTAAATTATCCCCAACGTGGGACTCGAATCCTCCTCAAAAGCCACGGCGAAAACAAAGTTTTCAAGCCAATAGAGTCCGATCACTAACATTGACAGGCATTGGAGCGTGTGGAATGAGAAGGAGTGGTTAATTGGTTTTCCGCTTCCAATTCAAGACGAAGGCATAACCGATTGGAACATCACCCACCAAACAAACGCCGCCAAAAAAGACGACGGACAGGCATGCACATGGAGCACAGCGACAATGCTGTGCCACAAGCACTCCAACACACACGCCAACATACACACAACACGAATCCCCTAAGGCACGGACAAGACAGCTTCGGGCACAAAAACAAGTCAGCGAGATGACATACCAGCTTTGTCTTTCTGCGACGGCGGAGGTTGTAATGTGCGCTTCACTGCGCCGTCCACGCCAAACTGCACAATGGAACCATCCTTGCCACCACACGCAAACTGCTTCCCCTTGGGACCCCAGCACGCTGCGCGGAGGAAAACGTTCAGGCGCAAAAAAAGGGAGTGGGTCCACAAAAAGATGTAATGCCATTCAGTGAAGGGCAACGGCACTCACAAACAACAAGCGCACTAAATGGCGGATGTGCCCGTCAATAGTCGAGACAGCACACCCACCTTCCGAGACAAGAGCATTTCCAATCGACACGGCGCATGTTCGCTTAGGCTGGTCTGCGCTTGTGCGCCACACTGACGCAGAGCCGCTTTGCAGGCGAACAAGAAGCAGATCCGCATCGCACGGATTCCAGCGGATGCCGTCGATCGGACCATCCTCGCGCAATGGAGGGATTGCAGCCGGCGGCAACGGCCCCTGGGGCAAGGCGCACGGCAAGGAGCAACGGGTATTGGGCAAAACAACGCGTCAGCAAGCAAGAAGGGCTGCGATTCGTGCCGCCGCGCGGTATCAGCTGGGTGTGTGCATATGTCTATGTGCTTGTGTGTATGTATGTGAAAGAGACGTCGTGTATGTGTGTAATTTTTGTTTGTGCGGGCGCACACCGCAATTGGCTGGATGCCATGTGACAGTGCTGGTGTCTGTCGTACGTGTGCACTCGCACAGGCAATTGTGCAAGGGCAAAAATACAGAAAGCATTCAACCAACTCACGGGAGCAGACGAGAAGAGCGCCGCCAAGTGATAAACTTGCACAGCCGATCCCGACGCCAGCGCCAGGAGCGCACCGTCGCAGTTTATCGACAGGTGCAATACGTCAAATTGAGTTGTGAACGCTTTGGAATTTGCAATCTGCAACGCATATTGGTACCAAAATTCCATCGTGCGGGTTAATACGGCGCCGACTCCATGCGGCGAGTGCTCGTTGCTTGCATGTAACACTTTATACACACATGCCTTTTGTAATGCATGTATGTGATACTCACCGCGTCACCGCCGTCCGCATCAAAAACATCGCTCGACTTTGCAACGATGATGGTTCGTAGACCTGCACGTGCATTAGTGGATATGGGTGAGGACACTGGTAGCCGCGCACTTCAACAGCTTCCAGACCACGTAGTTGGAATGAGAAACAAGCAAGCGAGCCAACCTCGCGCAAAGGCAACCACGCCGGTGCGACTTGCCACCGCAAGGGGTCTCGCATCTGCTGGTGTGTCAGGCTGACCATCAGGGGGGCTAATATTCCGAAGCAGCTTGAGGTGGAGGTGCTGTTGGCGAGTGGAGCGTGGTGTGAGCCATACAGCGCAGAGTTACAAGACGGACACGCGGGGGAAAATAGAGCAGGGTGGCAAAGCAATAGCGGACACACGCATGCATACAATCGACCGCCCTTGTGGTTTGATGCCACAGGGCAAGCAGCACAGGTACAAACGCACATCGGAGTACACCGCATCCGTCACCGTCACTTCCTCCATTTTGCCACGTGACCAAGACAAAATTGCGTGCGTTTCTGAGAGAGGTTCGTGTCCAATGACTTATACCTGGTCGTTTGGCGTGTTTCTTATTGCTTTTCCTTCGTGCGGCGTTGTGCATGCAATACGTGAGTGCTGATACTGCTGCTCGTGACATCACGGATGGCAGCCCGTGAGTACCCCTGGCGGATGCCGGCGGGAAATCAAATTAAAATTCGAAATCACGGCAGAGCAGGGGTCCTCAGAACCCCTGCGGCAGAGGAAAGAACCCCTGTGTGCACGTACTCCACAAACTGCCTGAACATGAACGTCCTGGCACTGGATGCCCAGCACCACTGGCAACCACAGCTGATAAACCCGACATCGAATCAAAGCCAGCGAGGACAGATTGCAATGAATCAGACCTCTTCCTTCAGTCAAAGTGCACATGTTGGCTGTATCGGTCATCGAGATGCAATATTAACGCCGCATCGCATTAGAGTCGGTCGCAAGGCCATGTTTGACGATGCATACACGAAAAATAAGAATGTATATTCAGTTTTTGTACAAAGCCGGCAGTCGCGCGGGTCATCAGTCTGCGGGTGCGAGAATGAACGCAATGCCCTGAGAGATGTACATGCCCAGGCCGTGCGCATGCAGCTCCCTTGTCCGCCCCACAACACGCAGGGCGCCGCTTTCAAAACGCTCGCCAGGCGCGCCGGGATGGACGCCTCCGCCCGCCGCCGACGGACCGCCGCAGCGGACAATGCAGCCGCCGGTGCCGTCCTCCACCGCCACCATCGGGTGCGCTGAGTCGCTGCCCACGCCCACGACACCCACGACCGTTCCAGCAATGCAGATTGCCGGCTGGTACGGATCGATGCTGCGGATGGGAGTTGGCCGCAGCACACGTGGCGGGGCCGGGGGCGGGGCAGTGTCGGTGCGGCTGCCGCCAAGGGGCCCAGAAGTGATGGTTGGCGTCGCTGCCGCTGACACCGGGCCGCGGAACGTCTCGCGCCGCTCGAGCGACAGCGCCGCACTGGCATCCATCGTTCCCCGTGCACGCGCCCCGCCGTGGCAATCGGACGGCAGTGCGCGCGCAAGATTCAGAACAAAGGGTAGGCCGGCGCACCCGTCAATCCGCAGCCTGCAATGCGCCAACAGCACCAAAAGCAGGTGTCACCGTGGAACTACGGACAGGCCCCCCCACGGCGCCAACGACAACATCCGCCATTCCATCTAGTGGTGCAGTGCAAGTGTGCCTCTAAGCAAGCGTACCAGGGTGGCCAGACGTCCAGCACAACACTGGGAGTGAACTTCAGCACGTGTGCAAGGTCTGAGGACACGACAGTCGCAAAACGCGGGGGCAGACACGCAGTCGCGGGAATCTGCAGTGCATCAAATACGACAACAGTGTATGCTGGTCGGTCGTGAATTGTGGAAACGCAAACGGTGGCCGCCGAGGAAGGCGGTGCGGCGGTGGTCTTTGAGCACTCGTGCAGCCAGAGGGTGCGGTCCGAGTGGTAAGCGGCCAGAGCCCTGCGCAGCTGATCTCCTAATGGGCCCCTGCACACACACACACACAGCGCAGACCATGGCAGATGAGAAGAAGCGTAACATATACAGCATGTAACGCAATGATGTCACACTTCAGATCCCATTCCGCAGATACGCACTTTGTTCTTCGCCGCTTCTTTCCTCCAGAGTCGTGGAGCTGGGTTGCGGCGCCATGTGTGTCGGGCCTTTGGGTGGCAAAGACGGGATGTCGTTGGGAGAGACCGCCGCCCCCATTGCCCAGCCCAGTTGGCGGCTGTTTGTGTGCCTGCGTGCATGGATGTTGTTGGTGCGGCATGAACAATTCCACACGGATATTGGTGACAGACACCTTGCACTACGAGGCGAGCAATGCACAGCCACACACGGCCACACACGGCACACGGGCGCACTCGCCTCGGCATCATCCTCCGAGGACCCAAAACCCTCGATGTCCTCCCCAACGCCGTTGCCACGACGCACCTGCAGCGACCGCAGAAATGCAGAGAATGCACAATCAGTGGTGTTCAGAGGGATCTTCACGTCATGCTGCCGTCAGGTCACACGCTTGCATCCGTAGCAGCGGATGAGCACGTGACGCTGAGGCACAAGAGCAGAAAAACAGCCCAACACACCGGTCTGCGCGTGACGGCGGCGGCGGCCGGGTCACGTGCCGCGAGTGCGTGTGCGAATGGACGGGGTGGCGAGGAGCTCGGGGTGGAGTCCTCGGGAGATTCAATGTCGTCAATGGTTGACGCAATGCGCGCTTCCTTCTGCGCGTGCACGTGCCAGTGCACTCGTCAGCACATGCAAGCACAAACGCTTCCATCCGACATACAAACACACCCGCACCCATATCTGCCGTCGGCACATTTGAAACTGCCCATCCACTTGCTCACATTTAAGCCGCAACAAAAGATGACATACCATTGTCCTTTTACTGCGACTGTGCATCTGCGCCTGAACAGCTGCACCATTGACGGCCAAGGCGGGCGCCGAAGCACCCCTGGTGTGTGCGTTGCCATGTCCAGTGGTTTCCTTCATCCGCGGCGGCGTCACAAAGGCATACTTGCGATTCAGTGCCGCACTGGGCGTCTCCACCCGGGCGTTTGGAGCCACTCCATATTTGCGTAGCGGCACTGCACACAAAATTCAAACATGAGATTTGGAACAAATTCTTCGCGGTGTTGTTTTGTCGTTCCTGCTTTTCGCCGGGAACTGTAATTGCGCATAACTCTCACCGTGTTGCGTGCGCTCGTCGCTACCATCGTCACTTGACGCAAAATCCTCAAGCTCATCATCCATCACGCATTTCTCAACGACGTTGCTAAACGTTTCGATCTAAGATTTCTTTGCAGCATGCTTTCAGATCTTGTAAAACATCGAGAAATGCCAGAAGTGAGTAACTACTGAGAGTGGGTGAGACCCGCGACCGGCGACTGGCTCTGTCAGTGGTCATCGCAAATTTTGAGTGGCAGCTCCCGCCAAAATTGGCAATCACGTGACAGTGACAGCACGAGTATGTTGTCAAGTGACCCGGCGAGTCGTTGCATGATCACCCTTGAACAACCATAGTTCATGAGAACACAAATGCGACACGTCGAATGAATTGGGCAGTCAAGGTGGGCGTGCATATGGGCGCAGCATACGCGGGCAGCAAATCAGATGGGTGGGCAAGAGGATGCTGATCCTGGCGAGGAGTATGCACCGCTTGTGCCGGACGACGTCAACATAGCACACGCGGAAGTGCGGGTCGACTGCGCAGGTGGAAAGGGGAAGGGCAAGAGTGCACGGGGCGCACGCAATACAAGTGGCAGTTCGTTTGGGGACCTTGGTTACAGTGGAGGCAATGGATGCGGCAGCAACAATAGCGGACGGCGAAGTGCATTCGGGCGTGCCGCGCAATGGTGCGGATGCGCAGACCCAGCGCTTGCCAACACGGATAACGGCAGCGGACTATTGTCCCGGTTGCTTCGCATCGATCGGAAAACTGCCATCGCACTTGCTCTTGGACAGATCCTGTCGTTGTTGATCACGGGGACTGGACTCACAAGTAATTTGTTGACATCGCGACATAGTGTATACATACCGACGGCGCAAAGCTTCCTCAACTACGCCCTGCTTGCGGCTGTGTACGGAACCGTGCTTGTGCGAAGAGGGAATTTGCGATCGCTGTTTCGTGCTCACTGGCTAAAGTACGCAGTACTTGCTCTGATTGATGTCGAGGCCAACTTTCTCGTGGTGAAGGCGTACGAATACACCACGTTCACCAGCGTGCAGCTTCTCGACTGCTTTGCGATTCCATCGGTCGTCGTGCTCTCCTGGCTCGTGCTGCGCGTGCGGTACAGGCCGGTGCACGTTGCAGGGATTTGTATCTGCCTGGGTGGTCTCGGCGCTCTAGTGGCGTCGGACGTCAAGTACAACACGGCTGATGGGAGCAATTCTGCAAGTGAGTGATGCTGGGGGTGGACTCCACTCCACTTGAATATGAGGCTGGCTGCGTATTCACTATTGGCTTGTTTTGGGGTCCATGGGCTGAGCGTCCAACACACTGGCTTGAATCCCACATGCATTTGATGAGAGGGAGGGATGGGTGTGGCTGGGTGTGCGGCTGTGTAATGGTGGCGAGTATTTGATTCCCCAGGCCAGACGACGCAATGCCAATGGGAGCCCATTCCCTTCCTTTGTTTTATATTTTCCGCACAGAAAATCCCGCCGTGGGCGATGTGCTGTGCCTCGCAGGCGCCCTTCTTTACGGCGTGTCCAATGTCGCCCAGGAGTTTATGGTCCGGCGGTTTGATCGCGTCGAATATCTTGCATTCCTGGGTGCCTTTGCCACGGTCATCAGCGGCGTGCAAATGTGAGTGCGGGGGATGGTGTAAGGTCTATCTCTCTCTTTCACTTCTTGTTGTTGTTGTTATTGTGGAGTCTATGGGCACATCGCCTAAGACACGTCTCTATCACCGTGCCTGCGATGATTAGCCAGCTTCCGTTGTGGCTTTGAAGTGAGTGAGAAACGCTGTCGTCGTTCGATGCCAACTGACTGACGCTTGTGCCGCATGCAGGGCGATTGTCGAGAGGAGCAACATTGCAGACATTGATTGGAGTTGGGAAATTGGTAATGTTGGCGCCGTGTGGGCGTGCGTGCATTCTGTGCGTGTGCTTGAGCGTGACTCATCCCATCCCCTTGCTGACCCCACGTCTTTACCCTTGGACCCTGCCCACCTAATCGTCCACTGCAACGACAACCGCCGGCAACAAACAACCAAATTACGGTGACATCGCATAATGCAACACATCAAACAGCACTGCTTCTTGTTGGATTCGCCTTGTGCCTCTTCTTCCTCTACTCCCTCGTCCCGGTCCTCATTGTCCTCTCCAGTGCGACGTTTCTCAACCTGTCCCTTCTCACCGCCGATTTCTACACACTACTCTTTGGGCTGTTCGTGTTTCATCTGAAGGTGAACGTGGTGGCATGTGACAATAGACTGGCCAATAAATGTGGTGCGGTGGTGTGTTGTGTGTGTGTATATGTGTGAGTGTGAGTGTGTGTGAGTGTGTGTGTGAGTGTGTGAGTGTGTGTGTGAGTGTGTGTGTGAGTGTGTGTGGTGCGTGCGTGCGTGTGTGCGTGTGTGTGTGCGTGTGTGTGTGTGTGTGTGTGTGTGTGTGTGTATGTGTGTGTGTGTGTGTGCGCCTGCGTTTTACTGACTCTTGTGGATGACCGACCTCTTCTTTATCCTAAACCTAACCCTTCGTCCACCTCTTCTTTGTCTTTATTGCTGTTCCACTTCAGTTTGCGGCGCTTTACTTTGTGGGGTTTGCGCTTGTCGTGTGCGGTCTGATTGTTTACAATGCAATTCCCACGCCAATCCAACTCGAGGCTGCCCCCGGATATGATGCGAATGCCGTGTTGGGGACTGCAGATGAGGATGAGTGCGAGGGCGATGCCGGGGAGGAGGCAAGGGACGGCCCGTTGTTAGTTGCCGCAGACAAGTCTCTCACTGCCACTGCCGCGTCCGCACACTTGCTGTAATTAAGCAACCTGCTTCATCAGTCTGTTGGTGCAACTCCAGTAATGGTGGCAGACTGTATTCTTTGTTACTTGTAATTGTGCTGGGTGCTGATTGCAGTCTTAGGGTAGGGTAGGGCTTATGAGAATGGCGCGAAATTTGAAAAATGCAACCGAGACTGACAGCAGGCATTACTACGAGTCCAAACCCAATCGTGTTTTATTTACGTACATATTTTTTTCAAATAGCAACGCCATTGAACAAAAGTTAAGTCCTTTCTCTCTCTTTCCATTGCTGTTGTGGAGTCCATGGGCACAGCGCCCAAGATACTGACTTGAATCCTATAACTCTTTCCATTCTTTGTTGAGAGTGAACTCGAGTGAATTTTTTCGAATGGCGACTGACGAGTGGTTCACAAAGGAGGATGTGCGGCGGCAACTCGAAGCCCTGGGCCACCGCGATGTCCCTGACTCAATTCTCAGCGAATTTTATGCAGGCACGTCTCCTACACACACACACACACACACACACACACACACACACACACACACACACACACACACACACACACACACAC
>CALSCR010002400.1:0-21353 GCA_943704495.1 Pigoraptor chileana
CACACACACACACACACACACACACACACACACACACACACACACACACACACACACACACCTCGGGCTTCTTGTTGATGAGGACCTGATAAAGGCCATTGCGCAGCGGATAAATGACGATGATAGCGTCATTGAAGCGCGTCTTGATGATTTCGGGACGGTATTCGCGGGTGTGCTCACTCCACACAATCTGCACGCGATCATTGCCCACGTGACGCTTCTGTTGTTGGGTGATTGGTTGTGTCGATGCGAGGGGAGACAGGGGTCATTGCAGAAAGAAAAACAGTCGCATTGATTAGTTTGAGTTCGGCGATGAAGCGTGGCTGATACATTTTCTTGAGAAAGATTACGGCAAAGAGTAAGAAAGCGAGCTGTGGGAGAGAGAGCAATAACAACGACACATTGTCACAAACAAACCAACAACACACACACACACAATGACAACAAGCAAGCACAAAACAACAGCAGAAGCATTAGCAACTCGCCTTCTTGATCATCCACTGGGGGTCCTCGAGGTCAGAGGGCATGCGGGTGGTCACGTGGTACACCACCTCCATCGTGGATGTGGCATAGTACGGCGTTGTCCGCCCTGTCGACAGCTTGCGATCGAGGCCTCCCATGAACCCCATATGGGTGCTCAGATCAACCTGCACCATATATGGCAAGCACATGCCGTCAGATGCTGCTTACGGACACGTGTGCGCGGACACGTGTGCGCGTATGTGTGTCTGTGAGTGTGCGTGTGCGTGTGCGTGTGACACCCAGTTCTTGTCCAGGACATCAACGCACCTCCCATCCAAGACCCGCAAGAAACTCCTCGTAGAGTTTGCTTCCACGACCATTCGCGAGTATGGAAAACTCATCCTCCTGTCCACGCGCCACATACACAACGCCGATCTTGTGGTAGTCGCGGCTGTGGATTGGACGCGGGACAGGGAATGTGTGAGCAAGGTGTGTGTGTGTGTATGTGTGCAAGGAGTGTGTGTGTGTGTGTGTGTGTGCGTAAAGTGAAAAACACAAACATACACTCGGGTACACACATTACACACATTTCCGTTCATAACTGCACACTTAACCAAAGCAGCACTCGTCACACACATCGACAAATATGAATCACCATAACAAAACGCAACCTGGGGAAATGCGGACATAAATCGGCAAAAACTGCTAGAGAAGGAAATCCAAGGCACGCACCTTCCGCTCTTGTCGAGCTGCTTTAGGCGACGGAGGAGATTGTCGTTCTTCTTCAGGATGTGAAAGTGGCGCCGGTTTTCCCATGAAAGGAAACCGAGGTGGCTGAGCAGGAGACGGCAGTGGTGGAACTGCGATATGGGCGGCGCGACAGACGCGGGACGCACGGGCTCGCTGACCATATTGGGACTGCGTGTTGTGCGTGTTGTGCGTGTTGTGCGTGGGCGTATACATAGGTGTGTTGTTGTTAATAGATAAATGGTATTAATATAGAATGCACAAACCTGTAACCCTCCCCCCCCCCGAGGGGCCAAACACACATGCACACACACACACACCAGATAAACATATGACACTACGACAGACGCGAAGGCGCGTGCAGCGCAACCCACCCCGGCTGCGACTCGCACGCACGCAGAAACTCCCTCTCGTCGGCCTCCTGCGCCGCAATTGCGTCCTCAAACAGCGCCTCCGTCCGCGCCATCCAATCGGGTGTCGGATAGGGAACGTCGAGCGGTGTGTTCGCAAAGAACAGACACTCGGGACTCGTCTCGCCAATGTACTTCAGTGCTTCATCGAGCATGTCAATACCCGCCGTCTTTGCATTCTGAAAGTGTGGGCACTTCTTTGCATGGCGATGGTATCGCGTATCCGGCCAAAGGCGCACGCGACGCACACTCGGGTCATCGTCCATCGCGCCCGTCATGTCAAGGCGCTCCACCACGCCCCGGTAGTCTTGTGAGCCCTCGGCAACACTGTCGGATCGGTGAACAATGGCACGTGACGCGGCACCGCCTGTTGTTGCAGAGAGAAGCGCAGACATCCGGGTGTTTCCGGCGTCCGACGGATTGTACAAAAGCGTCGCATCCCACACGTGCTTGCCAGTGACGTCCCGGACAATGACGCGAGACTCGGCAGTGTGCCCATCCACGGCAGGCATCTCCACGAGCGAGATGAGGGTTGTGTCGTTGTACACAAAAAACTGCACGCCTTTGTTTTCAAATATCGCGGGAGTGAGCTCGTGGTTCTCCGCCATGCCGTCGTCGTTGTTCTCGCTCACCCGGCACGTGAGACGCGCGACACCCGCAACCGACGGGAAATTGGCAAAGTGGTTGAGCAAATGGTGCAGCACTGTTCGCGCCGCGAGTGAAGCCGACACGCTCTCCGTCCCCATGAACCCAACCATGCTCTGTGTGTCCGACACTGTCTCCGGGGTGGTCACGTGTGCGCCAGAGTCACTCCTCTTCTTCGACAGCTTCGGATGAAAAGCCCCCTTGAGTGTCAATTCGGCAGATTCCAATCCATTGCCAAGCGCATCGACAAATTTGACGGCGTCGATTTTCACAAACGTATCCACAAATTTGCTCATTGCCGTCTGTGGCACCGCGTTCGCTGTTGTTACTGCTGATGTTGTTGAACTTGTTGTTGATGCCGGAAGTGTCGGGATTGCGCCAGAGTGTGTGCGCAGAGATCCGCCTGCCAACACGGCGGGCGAAGACAACTCGAGGCCCACCGCAAAATGCTGTGCGACGGCAATACCGCTGGCGGTTCCCAATGAGGCACTTCCCCCGGATGCAGATGAGCTGACACTCACGTTAGAGTTTGTGATTTCTCCCGCGGATGTAGGTCGTTCTCGAAGGCCGAATATCTTTGAGGATGGCGACTTTTCGAGGGATTGCTTGTATTGTTGCGACAAAAGCTGCACGTTGTGTGGCGGGTGAACAAACGTAGTTGAAGGAAGGGAGCGCAATCTGTTGAGTGTGTCGCACGAACAATAGAAAGACTCGCGCACTTTCAAATTTTACACACATATACATAGACGCACAAACACACACACACATACACACACACACACACCTGCCCGGTCACAGCCCCAAGAGATGACGTTCCAGAAGGCACCGCAACCGGGAGTGGCGAAGTCGAAATGCCCATGGCATAATCAATAACCGAAAACACGCTGTGAGCGAGCGGAGATCCATTGAGTGCATCAACCGGGACGACCATCAGCCAGTCCATGAGACAAAAGAACAGCGCTGTCACCGTGGCGTCCTTCCGGCGTCCGGCTGGATTCGACAGCAGATTCGCTATTGTGGCAACGACAGAGTCGATGATGCGTTCAACAATGCGCGGCCCCCCGAGTGCATCGATCTCGGCGTGGCGGTGCGACAGCTGGCACACCATTTCTATCCCCAGGTGAGCGACGACGCCGTCCTCCATTGGAAGGAGTGCAAGAAGCACATCGATGCAGACCTCAACGTCCTTGCTCCACGTGCCTGTTCCGAGTTCCTGGAATGTCAGAGCGAATAGAGAGCACACGCCCATGCATCGCGTGCTCGTGTAGGGCTCTGTGCAGACAATGCGCCGCAGAATGTGCATGAGCTGTGCCTTCACGTCTGTTGCGGAACGGCCAACGGCAACAATGTCCGGCTGTGGGTGAGATGGATCGACGGCGTGTTGTTGTTGCTGTGCGTACTGTTGTTGTTGTTGTTGTTGTTGTGGGTGCTGATGTGTTAGCTGTAGCATCTGTGGGACTTGAATGCTGATTTCACCTCCGTTGGCGCCACTCCCACCCATCCCGTGGTGCAAGGACGACGTCTGAGCTGTCTGGACACCACCGTCAAAGGACACGGGCGGAAGAACAGGCAGATCCACACCCTCGTACAGCGATGGAAGACTAATCAGCGAGCCGAGAATGGTGATGGCGTCCTTGCGGAGCTGCTTGGGAACCGTCGCATCCTGGACAAAGAGGAGGCGGTCAATCGCAGCCATAAAGTCGACAATAAGCACCGTTGCGCCGGGGAAGACGTACGAGAAGAGGCCCGTCGAGTTGGTAATGATCGCATCGAGAACGGACATGTCGTTGCCTGTGTGTTTGTGGTTTGCGGTTTGTGTTTGTGGTTGCAGTTGGTTGTGTGTTGTATATATATGCATATACACGTTAGCAATGCAATACAAAGCATGATGGCATCATTTTCTATTTGTGGGTGCAGAACGACACTCACTCGTGAGCCCCATATGGAGCACTCGGTAAAAGTGCGGCAGGTAATCGGCGGGAAGCGGATGGTCGTGACGCCTCGCAATCATCCGACAAAGGAGTCCGTACGCCATTGCACGCCCCTTTTGGTAATCGTCAGGACGGGAGCAAGCCTGCAATAGATATGATAAATAGGGAAAAGGAAGTCAGCTTGTATGCGAATGGAAGCTCATATAGAGGCAGGCACACATACACATACACGAGTTCTTGCACTGTGGCAATACATGCGGGTGTGTATGCTCACGTGCCACCACACGTCACGTGCGCACAGCCAAGCAGGGTTTCACGAATGCATTACCTGGAATATCCATGTTGCGTATACAAATAGCGGCGGAAGTTCGCTTGGAACGACGGGTGTCGTGAAGTTGTCCATGGACACGCCCTGATTAGCCCGGACAGACGACAAGGTGTCCCACACCCACACAAGGCATGTCATTGCGTCGGCGTAGTTTTCGCTGTCTCGTATGTGGTTGACGTTGCCAAGGATACCGAGCATGTTGCGCCACATGAACATCGCAAGGGATGCCGTCCACTCGAGCGACTGAATAAAGACAAACGACTGGTTTGTGTGGTGTCACATATGCACGTGTGTGTGTGTGTATATATATATATGTATGTGAGTTTTAGTATGTGTGTGTTTGAGTTTGATTGTGTAAAATATGGGCGATAGAGTGAATAAGATGCAAAAGATGATACTACATTCACACCCATATATCACCACAACGCATGCCCACGCACGCACACACACACAAACATCCGTGGCGATTCGAGAAAACTGCTGTCATTATGCCCTTGTTCTCACTTGCAAAGCTAACAATGACACTGCGTCTCTCTTCAGATATGCCACACACACACACACACACACACACACACACACACACACACACACACACACACACACACACACACACACACACACCTTGTATGTCTGGTGCACAGTCCCATTCGAAAGGCGCGCAAACGACGGAGTTCTTGCCATGGCATTGCCCTTCCGAGCCACTCCACCACCCAGCGACGACGGTACGTCATTTCCGTCTCGTCCCGTCTTTGGTGACGACTGAGGGACGTATGAGTGTGGGTTGCCCGTGTCATCCACAGACGCATTGGAATCGCCAACACCGCCGCCCTCGTGCTGCATCTGTCGCCGCCGTTTTTGATCTGCACGCTGCTTGATCTGATCCAAGGGGAGATTGTCGAGATCGAGAGAGTAGACGTGCTGTGCGAGCAGGCGAGTGAGCTGCATCATCGTCGTCTGTAGATTTGCGGTTTGTGTTTCGTTATGGTGGTTTCATGTTCGTTGTTGGTTGGGCGAAAGGTGTTAGAATGTAGACAAGGGTATTTTCAGCACTCGCAAACGAGACGTAAACAGCATTTCGCACAGCGAATTTTAACAAATGACATGACAAATTCAGTGTGCGTGTGTGTATGAATGTCTGCATATACAATTTGTGTGCCCCGCAGGTATGGATAGAATGGATGTATGGACAAATGGATGCAAATGAATGCATAAGAGGGGAACGGGGCACTGCAGTTCACCAGAGTCTTCCCTCACCTTCCACTGTCTGATCACTTCGTTCCAGTGTGTGAGCGACTGGAGCATGAGCAGCAGCCGCGTCCACATCTGTTCCGTCCCATACTCGACAATGTTACCGCGAACCCACCCAACGAATAGCGTCTGTTGACCGAGACACGTGTGCACGCAACACACACACACAAATGAGAGGAAACATGAGACTATGATACTGAAGAAGGGCGTTATAAACGCACACACGCGCACACAGGCACATTGGCACAGACACAGACAAAGACATATAAACACACAGACACACAGACAAACAGACACACATACACACATACACACACATACACACACATACCTCCAAGACAAGCGGCGCGAGACTGTTTGCGAGGGGATCCCTGAAATTCCCCGCGGTACCTTCGCCGCCTAGCAACAGTTGCGTGATGCTCATGAGCGTATCGAGAAGATGCTCCCTGATGGCGTCATTTGGGAAACACAAAAAGAAGGATCAGTTCACGCGCAATACCATCACATTGCGTGCACGCATGGCACTCTTCAAAGCGAGCACACTAACTAGAATTGCAGGAACAAATATCCACACACGCACATCCATTCACACGAAAGTATGACACGACAAATGGTTACATATATGCGAGACAGGTATAAACATATATACACACATACCCCCCAACAAATTATGATGCGCCAAAACATAGCAACATCGCCACGAGTGTATGCCAAGTAACCCACCAAGTTTCAATGTTCATTTCGCTGCTTGTCTCGAGTGTCATCAGCTGGTAGAGGGAGAGCACTTCGATGCAGACGTTGATCTGAAGGGAGAAACAAAAGCAATTAAAGTCAGCTGCTGTCAATGAAGTGGCATGGATATAAACACAAATACACGGATACACACACATACAGACGCACACGCGCATCCACGCACGCACACACGCACGCACGCACGCACACGCACCTGCTGGTCCATGAGGTCTGGCTGGCTCTTGCACGTAAACACCTGCGCCGTATGCTTCACAAACAGCCGTAAATTCGAGTGAAGGCCCGTCATGATGACGTCGTATGCGTCTGCGATTTCCGAATCCACGTCAGGCGTCTTGCCCTGTATGGGAACCTGCATGAACGTCGGCTTGATCTCCGCCTGAAATTATAAATGTGGCACGTGCAAAATGTGCACAAATTACACAAATGTGTGAGTTTAATGATTGGGGGAGTAAAGGAGTGCACATATCTCTAATGTGTATGCACGGTACTTCTGCCAGCCCCCCTTCTCTCCCTCAGAGAGAGACAAAGATGCCGTACTACGCACTCGACTACAAAAGAGAGGACGAGCGAACAGAGACAGCAATACACTCACCCTGACCCATTCCCGGTAGACTTCAATCACGTTCTTCATGACGTCCTCGTGAGAGAATGGCATCAAGAATGTCTGTTTGTGCGTGCATACATGGCGCAATGGAGTTGGCGCACGCAAGGAGGCATAAATGGCGTCGATAGAGAGCGGGGCTCAGTACGCTTACTTACTCCAAACTACTTATTCCAAACAACAAAGACGGTATGCGATTGACACACACACACTAGCAAATGCACACACACGATATTGGCGCGCCCAGACAGATGAAAGCGTGCACTTGCGGCCAAAGACCCAAAGACCATCAACATATCAAACACACAACACGCACACTAGCAATGCACACAATCGCGCCGCCGCAATCGATGTGCGCCCGCACACACACACACACACACAATGGCGTCTGCTTACCTGTCGGAATATCTCGTGCATAATTTCAATGTTTTCGACGTTTGCGAAAAGCACGCTTCGGATTTGTTTGTGTCGCGCCGATGCGCCTGTCACCCAACCGCAGTAGGCCTCGACAACAATTGCATGGAGGTCCTTGGGACACATTCGGAAGCCGTGGTCTGCTCGGTGAAGGCGTGGGAACAAGAAAACACGGGCACAAATGTATGAGCACATATGAGCAGATGTATAAAATAAATAACATAGAATAGAGGATGAAAATATAGATGCGATAAGAAAAGGAAACAAGGAGCACACATGTGTGAGCACATATGCACACAATATGTAGAAGATGGAGACATGGTTGCGAATAAAGGAGGGCACATATGCTGAGTGGCCGAATACACTATTACGCCGCACATTTAATTCGAGTGACTGTCAGCGCACAAAATAAGTACGCGAGTGTGTGATGTGGTTTGCATATATATATATATATATATACATATATATATATGGGTGTGCAATATGTTTCTGCAGATACATGTGGGATGTGAGTCCATTTCTCGCAGTGATGCGTCTCTGTAAATGTGTGTGGCATGTGCATAATGTGTCTGTGAGCAAGCGCACCGTCACTCTCTTCCATGATGCCGAAACGCTTGCACACGGCGGGATACAGCATGGTCATGTAGTGCTTCTTGAATTTCGCAAGCATAAACTTGAATCCGGTCAGCGCATTGCTGCTCGGTGTGTCCACAAGCGGCCGCTCCTGTGTGCGGAAGTTTGTCGTGTGGGTAGAAGGGGGAGAACGAATATTCAGTACCACGTGACACCACATGACATTTGCCGCTGTACGGCACTCGACACACGAATGTTACACACGCACAGGCGTGACATTATATATGGACGCAACACATGGCCAACACAACTCGCCGACAGAACACACGGTCGGGCAAGCAGAGGACACGGAAAACAGCAAGGTGAGGTGATGTAGTCAAGAAGAAAGCCACACGCACACACACAAAATGACAATCAAGAGACAACACACCTTGAGGGTGATATAGTCGAAGAAGAAGGCCAGGAGTTCACGTGATTGGTCCGCGGCAGAGCCCGTCTCGACGCCCGCCGGAATAAGCGCATGCTCGGGCACTTTTGTTTGAGTGGATAAAATTGTGGGATATGGGGGTCAGGTAAGTCCAATGCTATATAATGTGTTCAAAGACCACAGCAAGAGAGAGTGTGTGCGTGAAAGTCACAGAGCTAGCGGAAGAGGAACAATGTAGGATTCAAGTCAGTGGTCTCGGGCGCTGTGCCCATGGACCCACCACCGCCCCCCCCCCCCACACACACACACACACACAAACAGGGAGAAGGACAAGGCAGAAATCACAGCATCACCCACTTCCAATCGGCGCCTGTCGGAGTTTGACGCCCGGGTCGCCAGAGACAAAGGGAGCGAGTCCAATGACATTTCTGAACAGATTGAGGCAGTGCTCGTTGACTTGATCACCGAGCCCCTCCATCCACAAGAGAAGGAGGCGAAATCCCTCCTTTCGAATCTTGCATGAATTGCCAAACATAAGCAGCTTCTCGATTATCGTGCCTGTGTGTGTGTATGTGTGTATGCGCGTGTTATTGCGTATGTATATGCGTTTTGTGTATGCATTCAAGTGGGCGCGTATATGGAAAACGAGCGTGAGTGTAGATTCAATTATCGGTAAAGAGGTACAGGACGACCCATTCCCAGCCATCCACATTCTCATCTTGCATCAATTGGACCTGCACGTCGGTCGCCGACGCAGAGCAACTGCTGAAAGAGAGATAATGAACATCTAGTAGAAAGCACATTCGATAATCACGCACCGAGACTTCGTATCTGCCATTTCTTGTGTATGAGGTCGGGTAGGTTGTAGAGGATGCGATCGAGCACACCAATTACGACGCCTAATTCTTCTTTTTGTGCGTCGCTGACTTGCTTGTCCTTAGATGCCTTCAATCGTACGCTCGCCTCGAGATAAGCAAACGCATCAAACACCACGGCATACACCTGTTGAGAAAGTATGCAAAGGTCAATCAACACACAGGTTCCGGTACAAACAAGGCAATAGAAAATGAAATCCAGATCAACCGATGCGTACATACAGCACGGACATGCCACGCGCAGTGATGAACGTGCCTGGTAGTATCGCTCCTGGAAAAAAAGCCTCTGTTCAGACTCATTAGCCGCCTCGCAATACTCAAGAACACCGCGAAGCCGCTTCAGATCATCCGTCTCCTTATCGAACGGCTTGAGTTTTCGTTGCAGACGAGAGTCTCGTTTCGACTCGTCGGTCTGAGATGCAGCCCCCGAAAGCGTAAACGCTTTGGGGAGAGATCCACTCCACATGGTGAAGGGCCGGTGTGGTCTATCGACTCACCCCCCTACACAATGTCTCTAGGTCGCAGCCCCGTCAAAGGAAGTATACACACCCGCGCAACATGCACGCAGCGTTCACTGACGCCAAGTATGGCGCCACTACGAAAAAGATTTGAACTTGAGAAGTGCGTGCAATGGAGTCGCCCAACAAGGAAGATGTGCGTGCCAAAGATGATGCACCATCCCAGAGCGAAGAAACAATCCAGGTAGACGGCAATCAATCTTACAGATGACCTCAGAATACGATCTGGAAAATATGATTTGCTAACTGGTAAGAGCATTGCAAAGCAGTGAATCACTTGCGTAAAAAAAAGGCGGTTGAATCTATTCATCGTTTGAGATCGACTGCCGCCGAACGCATTGCCAGTCAACACACACACACAACGCACAGAAAGTTAGCGCAATCTCGGTTAATAATATTTACCTTTCCACCTATATAAGTACATCAATAGAGTTTTATGTACTAATATAGGGACTGTGTCTTTATATACACATATATGATTTTAAAAGGACCTCAAGGCTCTATATGTGGGCAATACTGTCCATGTGACATAACATATGGTGATGTCATGCCGGTCTGTGGTCTGTCCACTCGGTCATGCAGAGTGACACAACACTGTTGGATGCACAAACCATGACACACACAACACTGCTGCACACAACTCACACCCTTTAAAAGATGAACAGAGCCTCGAAAAGGAAAAGCTGTCCCCCTCCCATCCTTTCATTCAAAGAAAGTAACTATTTTGTAAGATCACGAAAAGGTTAGTGAGTCTCGCGTCCTTCTCTTGGATCTGTGGATCTCAACACAAACCAAACTAACTTTCAATCACATATTGCTTTATTCCTGTGATCACCGCAGAAGTCTGCCGAGACAGACACAGTAAGCGAAAGTGGATTGCCACATCCACTTGGGCTGGTCCTCCGGGTCCAGTCGGTCGCTGTCGGCGCGTCCGTTTGCGCGGACTGCAGCCGACAGCGACCCATCCGGCGTCGCAGTGTTCTCCGCTTCGGTGGGTGATCCAATCACATGTTATTCATCATGTGGCATGCGCAGGTTCATCGCAGTTGTGCGCATGTATAACATCAGATCTGCATTGCAGGATCCGCGGCTCAATTGCAAAACTGCATGGAATTTAGTATGGCATGGCCACTTTTGTTTCCAGTCTGCCCCCGACAACCGAATTTTGCGTCATATTTACATTATACATTCGCTGGCCATACGCCAATATGCCGTGTAGAGCGTTGAGAACCTCCGCCATACAACACGCACGCGGTCACGTGCATCCACACGCCGGTCCACTCGGCGCTGCCGCCCGAGGCCCGCAATGGACTTTAGCGAGAGCGAGTACCCGCCCCTTCCCCACGTGAGTCGGCAACATACACACATTGTGTGCATTGGAATCGCGTTGCCTCACGTTGTGTCCAGGGGTCAATTATTCTAACTGCTGCATCTCGTGTGTTGTCTAACGAATACTGCGGTTGCTTACATTCATAGTCTGCTGTCGTGGAGGTCCCCACCGTCGACGATTGCGACGTCAGCAAAATTGTTCTGGTGCAGGTGGGTGAAACAATTTAATACGACTGCAAAAAAGAATCGCATCTGCCTCCGACTCAGGCTGCCGCCACATACGCTCTCTCAGACCCATTCATAGATTGGCATTAATCGCACGTGCCCGTGCACATTAATTTGCACAGCTTGTCCAGCCGCGCATTCACGGCTCGCAGCTCAACTACGCCGCCGCTCTCGAATCGACCTATGCGCCCCCTTTGCGCACGCTCCCCGCACCCCGCCCGACCTGCTCTGCCCGCCCGTCGACGTGCTTTGTACGTATCCACTCCCGAGTTGGGACGCCGTCAATCGCCGCCAAATCATCGCAGTCGGCCTCTCAGAAGAAGGCTGTTGTCCGCAACGTGCGCACAGCCCCCGCCACCCGGATTGCGAATCGCGCGCCCGTCTCCGTATATCGTGCACCCGTCTCTCGCGCCATGTACGATCCCACGCCCATGTCCCGCTCCATCAAGCCGTCCCCCGCGGGACAGTCGACCAAATCCAAGGCCTCTTGCCGGCAATCGCCGTCGTTCTCTCCCCGTCTGGCCATGCGCGACCGCATACGTCGCATCCGGGGCGTGCGTGCTGCCACGTGCGCAAAGGGCGGCAGGTCGTTTGCAGCCGGGGCAGTGGCTTCATCGTGCCGGTTGTCTGTTCACCGCCGCCAGTCCCTTCGGCCCCTCTGGAAGACGCTCTCCCTCTCGTTTGCGTCATCTGCATCCACCGCCCCGTCGTCATTTGCGTCGGTCACTTGTCGTCCCGTCCACGCATTGGCGGATATCACCCACGCCTCTCTGGGCGACAGCAACCGCACGCCCATTCGGTGCTGATTTCTGTAGCAACTCCGTTTTTCGGTCGATTGTGTTGTTTTAACTCGATTTAGTTTGAGAAAAATGGTTGCGATTGATATTCGTCCGTCGCTGGAAGAGGTCCGCGCGCTGGCACTGAACGGCAACGTCATTCCCGTGTTTTGCGAGGAATTTGACGACCTTGTGACGCCCGTCTCTGCGTATTTGAAGGTGGCCGATGGGTCCACACACTCGTTCCTGCTCGAGTCGGTGACGCAGGGAGAGCGCCTGGGTCGGTACTCTTTTATTGGAGTGAATCCATACGAGATCATCAAGTGGGTTACTTTGATGGCTTGGTGTTTGTGCTGCTTGGTTGTGACGGAATGGCAATTTACTGACTCTTTGTCATATTTATTTACAAAATGGTGTTTGTTTGTTTTGTATATATGAAACCTACTTGGCCATCTCCTAAACACCGTTGCTAATTATTTAATTGCAGGACTGGTGAGGGCTATCCCATCAGTGGTGACCCACTCAAGCCCATTGAGGAGCGTATGAAGAACGTTAAATATGTCCAGGTACCTGGACTCCCTCCGTTCACAGGCGGTGCTATTGGTAGGTACACGATGTGTATGAGTGCGTGTGTATGTGTGCGTGTATACATGTACGTACTTCGGTTTCTTAACCCACCCGTTTGCATAAACAAAACACAAAAAACTCAGGCTTCGTCACGTACGACTGCATCCGCCACTTTGAGCCGCGCACAAACTGCCCACTTAAGGACGGCCTTCCCTTCCTTCCCGAGGCTCTCTTCATGTTCTGCAATTCCCTTGTCATCTTCGACCATATACGTCACTCTGTGCGCATTGTGTCGCACGTCCGTCTCGACGGATTCCACGCTGACATTTCCGGACACGTCGACCCTGTTAGCGTGGCTTATGAGCGTGCGTGCGCCGACGCCCGCGTTCTCCTCGGGCGTCTTCAGCGTCTAGACACACCTGTCCCGCGCCAAGGACCCGTGACGCCATCTGCCGTTGGCATTGATCCGAACCACACACGCGCAGAGTACGAGGGAATGGTTCTTGATTTGAAAAAGCATATCAATTGTGGCGACATCATACAAGCGGTGCCCTCGCGTCGTCTTGTGAGGGAGACCGATGTGCACCCGTTCAACATGTACCGTCATTTGCGGTCCCTGAATCCGTCGCCGTATATGTTCTTTGTCGACTGCGAGGACTTTCAGGTGCGTGTGTTTCCTGTGTATATCTGCGTTTGTTCATGCGTGCGTGTGTGTGTGTATCGCGTGTTTTGTGTATGTGCGTGCGTGCGTGCGTGCGTGTGTGTGTGTATGTATGTGTTTGTGTGTATGTGTTTCTGTGTCTGTCGTCTGTGGTCAGAATGCACTGCTCTTGAAACTCATAATGATGATTTTCCCGCACGTATCCCCACGTCAGATTGTCGGCGCATCCCCCGAAACGCTCGTCAAGGTGACGTCTGATGGACTGGTGATCAACCATCCCATTGCGGGCACTCGCAAGCGCGGCGCCACCCCGGAGGAAGACGAGGCACTCGCAAAGGAGCTGTTGGCCGACGAGAAGGAGCGCGCCGAACATATCATGCTCGTCGATCTGGGACGGAACGACGTGTGGGTGGATGCACTTGTGCCTGATCCGCGATTTTGTCTTATTCTTGTTTGTTTTCGTATTTCATTGCCTACTTGCTCTCTCTTGCTCTCTCTTGCACTCCACATACATACATACATACATAGACACACACACACACACACACATTATATATATATGTATATGTATATACTTGTGGAGTCCATTGGCACAGTGCGCAGGACACTGACTTGAATCACAATTTCGCCGCTTCAGGAACCGCGTGTGCGACCCACGCACCGTCAAGGTCGACTCGCTGATGCACATCGAGCGCTACAGTCACGTGATGCACATTGTCAGCCAGGTGCGACTTTTTGTGTTGCATGTTGCATACGTGGCTGTGTTTGTGTGTGTGTGATTGGTTTCATCAATCGCGACTGCAGATGTGTATTGGTGTGTGCGATTGGTTGCATATGGTTGTGTGTGCATATGTGTATTGGTGTGTATAATTGCTTGTGAACCGCTTCCGTGTCGCCGCATGGGTTTGCAGTCTGTCCGCAACCTGTGCTGTGCAACTGTTAGCGCCACAGGTCGCCTTTCAGTGGCGCGTGCGTCGGCCTTTCCTAATGCCCTTACTCCTCTCCCGTACCTCCCTCAATAAACAACAACAAAACGCACAACAGGTCTCTGGAAAGCTGCGTTCGAACCTGACGCCCTTTGATGCCTTCCGCTCGATTTTTCCCGCGGGCACCGTTTCAGGCGCACCCAAAATCCGCGCGATTGAGCTTGTTTATGCCCTCGAGAAGAAGCGCCGCGGTATTTACGCTGGTGGCGTCGGCTATTTTAGCTTTGGAGGAGAGATTGACACGTGCATTGCTATCCGGTGCGTGGTGTATGAAGCATTGTGTTGTGTGCCTGTGTATGTCTGTGTATGTGTCTGTTTATCTATGCGTCTGTGCGTCTGTATGTCTGTGTATGTGTCTGTTTATCTATGCGTCTGTGCGTCTGTGTGTATGTGTGTCTGTGTGTGTGTGTCTGTGTGTGATAGAGATGGCCTGTCTGGCAATGCTGCCGTTTTTGAGACTTTGGTTCTCAATAGTTTTGTGTATCTGACTGCTTTAAAATTTCTCATTCAATTGGCTTCGCTTCCCCGGATGTTAGGACCATGATGATGCACGACGGTAAGGCCTACCTTCAGGCGGGTGGTGGCATTGTGTTTGACTCGAATCCCAAGGACGAATACGAGGAAACGGTGGGTGCCGTCTGACTCGCATAGTGCTTGCAAGTGAACAAACTTCACCATGGGTGTGTGCCGTTGCCTTTTTTTCGCATACTTTATCTTACTGTCTGTGACTCTGACTTACGAGTGCTTTATTCCCTATTGTTCGCTTTTTCTTTCTTTCTATCATTCTGTGCTGTCACTATCCCCATTGAACCTGTTATTTCCTGTCAATTCCCTTTTGTTTTTGTTTTTTCATTCTGTGCCGTCACTACCCCCATCGAACTCGCCACTGTGACGACAGGTCAACAAGCTCGGTGGAAACGTCGCTGCCATTCGCAAGGCTGAATTGTATTACGCTGTGCTGCAGTCGGCACAGAAGGAATCGGCGGATGACCCAAGCGCGAAGCGTCAGCGAACAAACTAAGCTGTGCATCTGCCCTTTTACGCTCTCTCTATCTCTCTGTCTCTGTCTCTCTCTTTCTCGGTCTTTTGCTTTGAAAGTCTTTGGAAACCATGTCAACAACGGGTGGTGAACTGATCAAGGAGCTTCCTTTGCCGGATACGATCGACTGGGGCGATCACGTGCCTAAGTGCGTCATGATCGACAATTACGATAGCTTCACGTGGAATATTTATCAGTACCTCTGTCAGCTGGGCGCCGACGTCTCGGTCATCCGCAACGATGCAATTACAATTGACGAACTCGCGGCAATGAACCCTACGCACGTCGTCATTTCGCCAGGTCCAGGTGCGTTTTTGTCGTTTTTGGTGTGATCTCTTTCTCTCTCTCTCACTCTCGTGGAGTCCATGGGCACAGCGCCTATGACACTGAATTGAATCCTACATCTCTCTCACTCTCTCTCCGTGTTGTGCAGTCCATATGCATGACAAAGTGCTTATGAGGCTCACTTGAATCCGACATCTCTCTCACTCTCTCTCCGTGTTGTGCAGTCCATAGGCATGACATAGTGCGTATGAAGCTGACTTGTGCGTCGTCTATTAAGCATGACACCCAACAAAATGCCGCGATTGTTTTTCTGTGAAAGAGTTTGCAGCAGAAAACCCTGTTTTCCCTTGTACTGACGTTTCTCCCATTTCCGCGTGTATTTGTGTGTGTGTGTGTGTGTGTTGTGCTCTCCCAACAGGGCACCCTTCAACCGACTCTGGCATTTCACCTGACGTCATCCGTCGCTTTGCGGGTGTCATTCCCGTTTTGGGTGTGTGTCTCGGCGAGCAGTGCATGTATGAAGTCTACGGCGGCAAGGTATGAGCTCATGGTGGATGCGTGTGTGTATTTCTTTTTCAGTGTCCATACATGTGTGTTTTTATGTGGGCCTACAATGTGTAAGTAAAATATTATCACGAGCGTGTGTATGTGTGGGTATGTTGGCACATTTTGACCGACACTTGTTTGATGTCAGTACCTCAAATTGTCTCACATTCCGGCACTGTCTCTTTCCCTCTGCCGCTGTGCGTCCACCAGGTGATCCATGCGGGTGAGATCATGCACGGCAAGACGTCGGTCGTCACGAACGACGGACGTGGTCTCTACAAGGGCCTTCCCTCCGCCTTTGAGGTCATTCGCTATCACTCTCTCGCCGGCGACAAGGCATATGTCCCCCCGGACCTCGAGGTGAGCTATTGTTGATGCGTCGTGCACACGTGAGCGCATATGTTATTTTGTTATTGATGTTGTTGTTACGTTGTGTATTTATTCACATTGCTTGTTTTTCTTTTTTTCCCCGCTTGTGGAGTCCATGGGCACAGCGCCTAAGACACTGCCTTGAATCAAGGGTATAAGCACCCTTGCTTGAATCCTACATCTTTCTTTCCCCGCTTACCCTTTTTTCCTCTTTCCCTTCGCCTGTGCCAGGTGACGTCAACGACCGCCAGTGGCGTCATCATGGGGGTGCGTCACCGCACACTGTGTGTGGAGGGCGTTCAGTACCATCCCGAGTCGATTAAGAGCGACTATGGCAAGTCGATGCTGCTTAACTTTCTCAAGTGGAATGGCGGCACGTGGGAGGGAAACAATCTCTGAACCGGATTTGTTTGTGGGTTAAACCAAGTGTAGCGAAAAGCAGAAAACAATCGAAAAATGGCTGCAATTAAGTCGTGTCTGAAGCAGCTGTCGACGGTGCCCCCCGTGTCTCCGCCGCACGAAGAAATTAAGCGTGCGTTTGGGGAGATTCTCTCTGGCGATGCAACTGACGCACAGATTGGCGCATTCTTGCTCGCGCTAAAGCTCTCCGGTGGGTTGTGGCTGCTTGTGTACTTGTGTGCGTGTGTATGGGCGTGTGTGTGTGTGTGTGTGTGTATGTGTGTGTGCGTGTTTCTTCTATGCTTGTTTGCGTTGTTTGTCGCGCTCGCTTGTGCTGCATACGTGCTTGTTTGTGCGTCCATATGTATTTGTTTGTGCGTTTGTATGGGTGCGTTGTTTTTGACGTTTGTTCACCCATTGATTTGAATTGCAGGTGAGACAGCAGAGCATCTTGCTGCGTGTGCCGAAGCCATGAACGAGGTGTCCGTTCCCTGTCCTATCGGTGAGTGACCTGCCCTGTTGAGCGTGTGTGTGTGTACATGTGCATCTCTGTGCTTTGGCATGGATATATATATTATGTGTCGATGTCGATGTCGTGTATGTGTGCAGTTCGTGAGAGTATGTGAAGTTCGTGAGAGTATTTGCAGTTCTATGGATATGTTTCAAAAGACAAATGTATATATTGATTTGTGTGTGTGTATATTCTATAAATGGATGTGTGTGTGTGTGTGTGCGTCTGTACTGAGCCAATGAATCAAAATACGCGCATAATGTTATCTCGGCGCGTCTCATCAATTGATTATATTAACAACTCTCCATTTTTGCCTCAGAATTCGACGTGTACGACATTGTCGGCACCGGGGGCGACGGGCATGGCACTTTCAACGTGTCCACGGCGGCTGCGGTTGTGGCGGCGGGTGCGGGAGTCCGCGTCGGGAAACACGGAAACAGGTATCGACCCTTTCCATTTGCTTGTGTGCCGATGTGTATAACTGTGAGCATGTGTGTGTGTGTGTGTGTGTGTATGCGATCCCCTCTCACGTGAGACGCACCTTATGTACATCTCCCCTTCCCCATCAACCATTGCACTTCCATCGTGTGTTTCAATGCACGTCCTCACACGCAAACATTTAATGACACTTATTTATATACACTACCAGGTCTGCGTCATCTCCGAGCGGATCTGCAGACGTTCTTGAGGCGCTCGGTGCAAAGATCGCAATTGGCCCGGATGTTGTTCGCCAGTCGCTAGCCACGTCGGGATTCTGCTTTCTTTTTGCTCAGACGTTCCATCCGCTGCTCAAGCGCGTGGGCGTAATCAGGTGCGGTGTGTGTGTATATGTATGAATGTTTATTATTGGAACACATAACTCAGTGTGACAACCTTCGAGGCCTAACTCCACGCATACACACACCCCATACAAATGCATGCGTTTAATTTCTTTTATATATCCACCAATCCTCGTCATTACTTCAGGCGTGAGCTTGGCGTGCGCACTGTCTTCAACCTCGTGGGACCGCTGTGCAATCCCGCCCGCCCACGTGGCTCTGTCGTCGGCGTGGCCAATCGCGACATTGGCGGTATGATGGCACGTGCGCTTGTCACTACAGGCCTCAAGCAGGGAATGGTTGTGTGTGGCAGCGAAGGACTGGATGAGGTGTGTGGGAGTTTGGGGAGACACCGGCTGTGCTCTGCTGTGAGGCAATGTGTTTGAAATTGAATTGCGATTCATAAGCGTGTTTGACGATTGTGTGTGTGCGATGAACGAGCGTCGGTCCTCTGTGTCGTCAATGCGTATGGCTGTGTACTTGCGGTGTATCTTGATTGTTTACAATCAACATACAACCCACACTTTCAGCTCACATTGCCGACAATGGCGTTTGTGGAACACACCACTCCTGCACATGTATCTCGCTGTATGAACGGCCAGTGGGAAGAAAATTCGAAACTTTTCCAATGTGGGGCTTGCATTTTTGCGCATTCTCACTCCCCAACCTCCACCCACGCCCTTCCCTGCAGATAAGCCCCACGGGCATCACACACGTGTGGCGAATTCACGAAAACGGTGATGTCGTTGAATCGACGATATCTCCGTCTTATTTTGGGCTCCCATCCCATCCTCTCGAGGCCATGATCGGCGGATCTCCCTCTGACAATGCGCTACTCATGCGTGATATTCTCGCCGGGAAGAAAGAAGGTCCAATGACCGACTTTGTTCTCTTGAATGCGGCGGCGCTCATTACCGTCGCAGGGCTTGTGACGGACACAGACTATGTCGGTGCTGTCGCTCTTGCTCGTCAGTCGATTGCCAGTGGCAGTGCCGTGAGGGCGATGGAGGCATACGTCGCCGCATCCAACGCTCAGTAGTCTGATTTTTGTGTGTCATATTTTGTTGTGGTTTTGTTGAGTGCTTCAGTCTCTTTTGTCTAAAATTTGATTCTCGTTTGTGGTGCGTATATTGTGAGTAGTTCATCTACATCTTTAACTTTTCCTTTTTTCTTTTCCTACTTTGTTGTTTTTGGATTTTTTTTATTCTCTGTTCTTTTTTTTCAAGTTGTAAATCTCTTCACTCATTGTGTGTACTTCTGTTCCTTAGTGTCTCTGCTATTTTCATCTCCGTCTTTTTATCTGTTGAATTTGTTTCATCATCCGAACGCTCTCTTCGCGAGTCGCTCCAGTCGCAACGCGTTGGGGTTTGCGGTGCCTTTTGGCCTCTTCCGTGGTTTGATTGCGGAAAAGTTTCGCAAAACACATCGCAAACAATTCAAAAATACGCACAAATTGCCTCAACGCAAACAAAAATATGGCGGAAAAACAGCTGACTATTCTCGAGCGTATCGTCGCTCAGCGTCGCTTGGATGTCGCCGCGGCCAAGGCAGTTCTTTCCGAGCACTCGCTTAAGGAGGCCGTGCTGTCTGGGCAGTTCGACGCGGAGTATCCCATCGTCAATTTCCACGCGACTCTGTCACGGGGAGGACCAATGGCACTTATCGGAGAAATCAAGCGGGCGTCGCCGAGTCTGGGTGACATATGCCCTGGCATTGATGCCCCTGCACGGTGGGTGTGGAGTGCCGCTGTGTGTATGTGTGTGGTTGTCATCGTCGCTTCCTCTTGTGTGCGTGTTTTTTTAGTGTGTTTGTGGAGGCCAATGACATAACATGGGAGACTTTTCGCCTCTGAGATCATTTGTGGAGGAATAGGTTGTGCTTTGTGATGTCACTCACTCGAAACGAATTAACCGAACGGGGAACTGCCACAACTCTTTTGCACATATAAATATATATGTATATGTATATGTATATACGCGTGTGTCTGTGTGTGTGTGTTTGCGTGGGCAGAGCGCTTGAGTACGCACACGGCGGGGCTGTTGGCATATCCGTTCTCACTGAGCCCACATGGTTCAAGGGTACTCTTGCCGACATGGCGAGCATTCGGAAGGCTGTTTCTGTCCTGGGTGACAAGAGGTGCGTGCGTGCGTGTCGTTTGTGTGCCTGTATGCGCCTTTGTGTGTCTTCGTGTGTTTCTGCCTCCACGCCTATTCTTCTTTCGCTGATTCGCACGAGATTATGTGTTTGTGCCTTTGTAAAAAACATTCAGCTGCGTAATTCTAAAACTACGCACGTAACGTTGTGTTTGTGTGTCTCGTTCATTTGCGTCTCTTTCTCTGCTTTCGCTTCCCTTTGTGGATCCCTTCTGGCTACGACACTGCCTTGAATAATCGATTTGTCTGTCTCTGTGTGTCACTCTCTGTATGCATCAAGAAGCATACTCTGTATGCATCAAGAAGCATATTTCTCATCTAATTTTTGCGCGTATGCTACTCCTCATCCCCAACACCCAATACCCAACACCCAATACCCAACACACGCCCAACACACAGGCCTGCAATTCTGCGAAAAGACTTTGTGATCGACGACTACCAAGTGTATGAAGCGCGTGCATACGGGGCAGACACCCTCCTCCTCATTGTCAAGGTTGGTACAATTCCTTTCTAGTCACGTGCTCACAGCTTCCGTCTGTCATAATAGCCGCATTGTTTGCTATTTCGTTGCTACTTTGAAGACGACTGAACCCAAAAGTGTGTGTGCCATATTCTCACTACATTTTTGCTGTTTGGATGAAATTAGACTGCGTGTGACAGCATCAATCCCAGTGTTGTTGTTGCTTAGTAAGATTCGCTCAGTATGTATATCTGCCTCTGACATACTCGTCCACGCTTTCACCCCCCCCCCCCCCCC
>CALSCR010002401.1:0-12826 GCA_943704495.1 Pigoraptor chileana
GAGAGAGAGAGAGAGAGAGAGAGAGAGAGAGAGAGAGAGAGAGAGAGAGAGAGAGAGAGGACGCCGTCCGGCCGATCACATGAAAGCGAGAACGTGCCGTGGGTGAGTGGAAGATGCATGGAGGTAGCTTTTTGGGGGGACACTAGCATATATATATAAATATATAATATATACACAACAACAGCAACAGCAGTGGCAGCAGCAACAGCAGCAACAACCAAAAGGGCGCCATTTTCCCCTTCAGCAAGACATGATCATGAGCGAAGTGCGTCGGTGTCAATGGTCACTGCCTACGACGCAGACTCACTTCTATTTCACGCTTCATCAACAGAGAGCACGTCCGCGATGAAGATAGCAACAAGAACAAGAGCAAGAGCAGCAGGCCGCCAACCACCAACAGGCACACACGCTCACGCACACACCCACAGCAACAAGAACGAGACCACCAACAGGCACACACATCCCACGCACCTTCCCTTGTACACCTTGCCAAATGCGCCGCGACCAATGAGCTTGACAAACACAAGCGATTCAATGTCGATCTGCCACTGCCGCGCGTCATTGTATATCGCGGCTCGCCGTCTCCGATAGAAGACAAAGAAGGAGATACAGAGGGCAAGTAAAATGAACCCAACAACACCAACCACAATCCCCGCAATCATTCCTGCGCCGCGCATGCAGCAAGCACGCACGTGAGAAGAGAGGGAGAAGAGGGACAAAAGGCCTTCAGTATTTCTCAACAAGCAAGTCAGAATCCAACGATGTGGGATTGTAAGCACGCAACACAGAAAGAGTGAGAACGAGAACGATCGCGAAAGTTCAATTTGAGGCAGCAGGCCACCAAACATGTGCAAATTATGCACACAACATCGTATACGTACCGGCGCACAGACACCACACATACACACATACACGGCACGACTGCAATCCGTGCCCAGACACAACGCCCACCCACCCGTGTCTGCACTCGAACCATCTGTCGGTATGGTGCACGACGATCCGTCCCATCCGGGGCGACAGGCACACATCTCCGGGGCAGTGCACACGCCATTCGAACATGCAGAACATAGCGCTGCCACAAAGCGATGGATGGACAAGACATCGGCAAACATTATGAGTCAAACTGTCCAACTCCATGCCTTCAATATATGCACTGCGACAACATCGGCAAAAACAAACAAACAAACAAACAAACAAACAATGGAAGCCAAAAGTGCATATCGCAATAACTCAATGAGCGAATCGTGTCATGCATGTAATTCCGACGCAAAAAGGAGAGTAAATCCAGATCGGCCACAGTATGCTACCAAAACGGCACGAAACTCGACAACACACTGTCAAACACAACAACAATAACACACCGACAGTGCAGTCGGCTCCAGTGCCGCCGCTGGTCCATCCGCCACTGCAAACGCATGTGTCGTGTGCTCTGCAGACGCCGTTGACGCAACCTCGCGCGCAAACGACTGGAGAAAGGAGAGCGGGAAGGATTAGAGGCACAGGGGACAATCCATGGGGAAAGAAAGCATACGTTGGCGGTGATGCATTGGCTACAGCTCATGTGCAACGCACACTGGCATACGCAGATTAGACAGCGGCAGTCCATTGCCAAGCAAGTCATCGCAATTCGCCCACATAATACATACGCCGAACTAAACACACCGACGAAAGCACTGACACATTGACAAGCATAAATACCAAAACAACAAGAAATTCCAGTGTGCGCAGTCACTCCACCACAATAAACATGTCGGAACGGGCAGTCAAGGCACATGCACACGCAGGAGGAAGGGATGGCGGCTCCACTCACATGCCGGGGGTACTGCAGAAACACCCGTGGACCACCATACACCGCCAGTGTTCGTTCTGCTGACATATCCACTCTCGCTGAGATTGACGGTCGCATTCCGCGTCGCGTCGTAAGAAGCAAACCCAATGCGCACGAGAGAACCCTGTGGAAATAATGTGACGAAACATTTGCGTGTTGCGGTTTTTGTGTGTGTGCCAGTTTTCAGTTGGTTTGTCGTTTGAGTCAAGAGGTTGCGATTGTACAAGTACAATTAACATCAGGAGACAAACATATTTGATGTGCAAATGCAAAATTACACCTGGGAAACTACGCATGTGTGACTACATTGATAGTGTGTTTGTTTTGCAAGTGAGCGGGGATTTGGTGTTGGGCCATCACAGCTGCTGTTGTGATAGCGATTGACACCGAGAGCACCGTCACATGGTCACGTGGACAGATTGGCAGTGCCAATATTAATGCACACATCGCACACTGGCATGTACACACCCCGGAGGCATCCGTGTATCGAAAGTTTCTGAGTTCTGTCATGGCGAGGCGATCGCCGTTGACGTCATATGACACACGCCCCGTCACTCCAACAAAGTTAGTTGCAAAGAGCGTCTGCAGCAGCCGTTGGGGTGTGATGTACACTTTCTGAACGTATGCGAGGTCGTGGAAGCCGCGCACGAGCGTAAGCAACTGCGGACAGATTGAATGACGCATATTAATGCACATGTCAAGATCATGGTATGCAAGGGAAGGTACACAGGGATTCGGGTCAGGGGGTCGTGGGGGGTATAATCACTTCACAAACACACGGATGCCCTAAACTGTGAAAGAAGAGTGACCGGTGGACTCAATGGACAGAAGCAAATTGTAATTGTCATTGATGGAAGTGTTGTTGTAGTTGGGTAGGATGGAAGGGCAAATGAACAAGTGAACAGAGAAGGCGGGGTTGCCTGTGCATCAGTGCTGCTTTCGCTCACCCGAAACATGGAATAGTGGGATTAAAGCCAACACGACAGAGAGACAGACAGACATACGCACACACACACACACACAACATGAGGGCAAAGGTTGCCACTACTGGCAGGTGTGACCAACCGCATCAACGGCCATGGCTGCCTCCGTGATGAACGTGTCTGCCCTCCCCGTCACATTCTCATAAACAACTGCGGGGAGTGGCGCAATCAGCGCCGGTTCCCCGAGAAGCGTCAGATTGCGCGCATTCCACATGTCAGCAAGACGCCGACGGAGCCCAAAATCGCCCTTTGGAAGCAGATTGGCGACGCCAAACGAGCCGTTGAAGAGGCGACGCTCGTCGGCAGTCAGCCAATTCGACGCCGGGTCAAGCGTCAGGCTCGCATCGGAGCCCATGATCCTGCAGTTAGGGCAGGTGTCGTTGTGCAGAAAAGCGCAAGAAAACGGGGCGGAAGAGGGAACGAGATTACCCGATGCAGCCGCGGCAACCAAGGACGCAACAAATAAGGAAGATAGAAATCAATTGTAACTAAAAGAGAGCGTCTCTCTGGCGCATGCCTGCCCCAACAGCAGGATATACGTTGCGCAATATTAATGCAATGGCGAGTCAATTGGCGCACAGAAATTGTACCGCACGGCATTGAACACTCGCAACCACGTGGCACCCACCACGTGTATCCCGGACCCGCAAGGCCCGCCGCAGCCATCGCCTTCAGAAAGCGCGCGGCGTCGCCGTTACCGCCGGCATTGTATACGTTCGACACAAATACGCGCGACCCACTGCTGCGAAGCACCGCGACGCCGTCGGAAAAATCCGTTCTGCCACTCCTAACAACATATTTTGCCCTGATATCAATTCCGAGGGACGCAATACGCGCGTAGAAAAGGTCGGAGTACGGAAATATTTCATACTCAACGATGCTCTGTTGGTGTCAATGCCAGTGTGCGCAGCCGTGGCATGCGTGTGCGTTTGTGTGTGCGTGCATGTCAGACATGAGAGGGTCACGAGGGGAGTGAAGGTTGGAGACATCAGTCACACTGTCATACTCCGGAAGTGCGTCGGTTAATATCTAGTCGGCGCAGAAACGTCAAAGGTATAATATGGGTGTGATGGTCGGAGTACACACACAGGCAGACACAAACAAACAAACACAAATACGAAAGCCATTGACAGAGAGCGACGACAGACATAATACACAGATACATTTCAGAACCCTTGTGATTTTAGAGACAAGCCACAAACACGACGGCAGCAGTCCCGCACGGCATGCGCACGTGACTTAAATTGGGGTTCATGATCATGACGCTCACCACAGTGCGCCACCCAAAGTGATTGAGCAGCGATGCGTAGCCATAGTCCTCCGAAAGGGGATCCTGGCCACGAAGGAAGTACGGATAAACTTTCTGTGTGACGTGAAAAGCAAATGAATATGACGCGATTATTAATTAAAAAGACCAATTAAAATAAATATAAAATCGGAGCTTTGCCGTTAAGCCGAAGCGTCAGTCGAGGGGATAGAGGAGCACGCACGTGCAAGGCAAGCGCAATCGACTCAGCTGAATTGAAACTGAATTGAAACTGAAGCAGTGTAAGGGCATGTGCGCAAAGCGTTGGCTCCTAAAAAAGTGCATGTGAGCATGACATGTGAATGCAGATTAAGAAGCACGTGCCACACGACGGACGAACATTGACGGACACCGTCTGTCACTGACATTAATGATCCATCGATCAGCGGCCTGAGATGACAATTAAAGATTTGAAGCCGTCCATTCAGGATGCCATTGCATGATCCTATAAGAGACCAAACAAACCTTGTCTGACAGCTCCAGAATGCCCGACCAATAGCTGAGCATTGGCACGCCGTACACACTCGCAACTGCATAATAACAATGAGCATGACAATTAAATGGAATGAAAATGTGTGCGGGTTGAATGGGATGCCGCGGTGAGTGCTTATATCAACCTTCACTGAATCCATGACACTCGACTCGGTATGAGTCCATCCGCCATTCCACATGACACGGAACAACGCAGATGAATAGCCACGGGTCACTGAGATGACTGAAAACGAAAACAACAAGTGCACACCGATCGATCGAGTAGCACACTGGGAACATTGGGAACATTGGGACCGAGGTCCTGACTACCATCTTGGTCAGTGCTGGCGACGTCTGAAAGAGCAACTGAAGCCAGCCGCAAGCAATTTACAGTGCACGCACGTGACAGCTGAGGATGGACTACCGCAGGTACTCACTGACGTGCACTTGCTTCGATTCGGCAGAGCACACCGGACCAAGAAATACATCCGCCGCATAATTTTGCACATAATCGATGGCCGCCTTCACCGCAGTTGCGGGAGCGGTGCACGCTGTCGACCGACGGAGGTACCGCAGGGTGGTGTTGGGTAGGAGTACCTTGTCCGTGGACACAATCTCCGACGCCAACATCGTCAGGTATTCGCCCGCGTGCGTGCGAAACGCATTGTTTTTAAAGTGAAGACCACCAATGGTGAACACCGCTGTTTCGTGTAATACAAGACAAGATTGCCGGCGCATGAGTGGACGTGTGACTGATTCAGTAATGAGTTGGAGCGGGAAACACACACAGACGGAGATGCCGACCCCTCGGGGAAATTGAATGGACACCCAAGACCATCGCATACATTGACAGCTTTCGGCTGGCTTTACAAGTAAAAGACTACTAAGCACGGCAGTGAACAAACAAATGAAGACAAACGGGTACACGTCTACGCCGGGCACATGAGTCTTCTACAGCAACTCCATCGATGGTCAGACCCCACGGCAACCCACCAGGATAGACGGTCGTATTGCGATCAGCAACGAGGATGGCATCCGATCCCGCCACTGTCACAAACAACCGATTGCTGCCCTGCTTGAGCATCACGTTCGGGAAGGCTGCGCGAGAGGGGGATCCGCCATCAAGTGCCGCAGTGACCAGCGCATCGCCCACTATCGAGTTGCTGTTGTTTGTGCGGAGTGTGACAGAGTCCGTCGCTCCATTGTCACACACAACGGCGAGCGTGGGCAGAGATGCATTGTTGATTCCCTCAAGGGGCGGCTGCGACTCCCATGAGAGGGTGGTGCACGTGACCGCGTCTGCGAGTAGAAAGGGTGTCGGAGCGAGCGATGAGGAGCCATTCATAATGAAGAAAGTAATCTTGACAAACATTGAATAAATCCACGCACTGTGTCAATGAGGCCCGGGCACCTCACCTGCGAATCCAATCCAGCAGCTGATGCATGCTGTTGTGCAGAGAGTTGCAAACAAGAGCAGTCTCCCTTCGGCCACACGCACAGAGTCTCTCCTCCGAGAGGCCGCCATTATTAATCCACCAATGTCAATGCGCACGTGCACAGGCGCATGTCAGGAGCGATCACTATAAGGCAGCTGAAGGAATTCCACTCAACGGCATTCACGATTTACGGTGATTGCATCTTCCCTCTCGTGTTTATGATGGAAACACAAGTGTCCCTGTTAAGCCTCGATGGTCGACGCTGCGCAGTCAAGACGGCCCTCGCAGGGCGGTCAGCACGGGCGACCGAGAGCCCTCGCGGCCGGCCGAGACGTCAACAAAACTACTACTGAACGGCAGCACAGAGGATCTTCTCCCAACAGATAGTGATTCTTGGCTTTCACAGTCTAATCAATCTCGTCTAATTATGTTGCGAGGGACAAAAAATTTGGCTCCCCGAACAGTTCCGTGTGAGAAACCGCAGTTCTACTTGATGGATGCGTTTTTCTACGCGATTAGACACAAACCACACTGTTGTCTCTTTTCTAACCTTTGTGGTTGTGCACGTTCTCAAATACATCTGACTCAGAAAGAAAGATTGGAATGAACGGAAGGAAGCAAAGCGAGGAGAGCACCTTCACGCACCCTTACAGTACCCTTTTCAGGCGTGACATTTCGCAGATGAGCATAGTCACCGTCACCGTCCGCGAGTAAAAAGGCTGTTTGAATTGAGTGCCGCAACTGCTTTTGGCACTGAAAACGCGACAGTTTTCAAATTAATTGACATTCAATACACATTGACTGACTGTCCTACTAAATAAAAAAATGTACTAAAATTTTAAATGTAAAAATGTAACAGATGGTTGGAATGTTTACGAATACTCGGAACGTCTGTAACCCTACCCTAAGGGTAGGGCTTGGGTTACACGACAACGACGATGCGTCATGTCGTATAAATCGCGCCCGTGACTAAGATTCAGTAAAAACGCAGACATCAGACTACTTCTGTTCCAACCGAATAGGCCGTTTCCACAGGGACTCTACGCATTGCAGGCGGGGGTCGGACTGATTGCTTGGGTCAAGTCTGTCCGAGTCATTTCGGCAGACGCAGTTTGTGATATTATGTAATATTGATGGGCCAACGTCGTTTCAGTAGGGACGGAACACGTCTGCTCTCGCACACACTCTCAACCACCACACTTGTGCACATGATGTAGTAACTTGCGCGCTGATCTCACAACTCAAAAAAATGCCGACGGTCGGCGAACAGTCTGCCGCTGGAAGGAATCGCCTGTCACTGTCACTGTCTTCACGCCGGGCGGCACGTGCACGGCAGGGGTCTGGCTTTGCTCTTGCACCAACGCTGTCTCACCACGATGAAGATGCCGACCTGAGCCGCAGTGAACACATTCAGCACATGGACATGGAGGCACGAGATGAAGTCGACGGGGCAGACACGAATGATTTGGGCGAAGCACCCGATGATATTGACGAATCCATGTGCACGGCGGAGGATGCCGCCACACGAGGTCGGCTCGTGTCAGCTGCCCCTGCAGTCCCATCTGCTGCATTGATGGGCATACTGGATGCGTTTTCAAACAAACCGCGCACCGGCGCCAACAACGGACGGCCGGCTAGCACTGTAGGGACTTCCACGCCGCATCGCACCGCATCAGCACAAGGCGATTCTTTATTGGCGGACAGACGCCAGAGCGAAAGGGTTCGTGTAGCCGCTGCCATTGCGGCAAGCACGGTTGTTTCGAGCGACACAAAAAGTGTTGCTGTTGTCGCAGAAGCAACGCAGGAACGGGCGACATCGGCAGGTAGATCGGGTGCACGGGGTGCAACTGCAGCACGAGGAGAAGTAGACGACAGTCGGCATACCAATGTCAGCGTTCACGTGGGTGCTGCATCCCAAGGCGACAGATCAGTCGGATCAGCACGTGATACCGTTGCGACTGTGGATGCTGATGAGGAAGCGGACGGAGATGCGCGCGCAAAGCGGCCGCGATTGGCACTGACGACAGAGGGGGATGTGGGGAGGATTGCGGCGCGCGTGGTGGATCACCGGTCTGTGACGTGGAAAGTGTTCGAGAGTGACGACTCTGAATCCGATGCGGGTATGTCGCGGCGCCTGTTCGACTCGCACCCACATGTGTTTGTCTAAAAATGGTCATGAGTGTTGTCCTGCTAACCCTGAAGATGTGAATTGCTTGCCTCTTCCCCCCTCTCTCCTGCACATACACAGTGCGGCAGACAGTCGCTCGCCAGCCATTATCGCGTCGCCGGAGTGCTGTGAATGGAGGGCACCACGTTGGAGGTGGATTGGCAATGATCGATCCCCTGGCAGCCTCTCGCCGCCTCCTGCAATCGCTGTCCATTCATCGGTGTGTTGTGCGCATGCTTGATGCTACAAACATCTGGGTGTTCCAGTCCCAGGATGGAATCACATCATGCTCTCGTTTGATTTGGTGGATGTTGCGTTCGTTCTGATACTGCATCGTTCTGTTACTGCGTCGTCCTGTTACTGAATCGCTCTGTTACTGCATCGATTCAGTTTGCTTTTTCATACTGTGTTACATGCGCCCCTTTGTTTCTACTCACCCCTCCCCATCGTCCCCCCCCCCCCTTCTTGGACAGGTCTTCTGGCCACTTTGACCGCCGAGTCACGTGCGTCGAGTGGCACCCGCGGCGTCCCGATGTTCTTGCGACGGCTTCGCACGGGGGCGACATTGTGCTGTGGGAATTCGATGCAGACGGAAGCGACAACGCAGTGCCGCGCATTCTCGGCGAAGGTTAGTGTGTGTCGGTATTCAAACATTCACACTGTTTTTGCCACGCTTATTATGCATCATGCCAACTCACACACATACCCATGCTCTCATACATTCACACACACACACACACACAATTTATCACGCACCTGCAGGTGCTGGAGGTTCAATAACGGACATGAAATTTGATCCCACGTGCGGGTCGGAGTCCGGCCCTCTCACCTCGAGCAGAGTTTATTCAACTTCGGTGGATGGGACATTCCGGTTGCGCGATTTTTCAAGTAATGTGAGCCGAGTGCTTCTCAACACAGGCAACTGGCACTACTGGTACTGCACGCTTGCGCTCCCTCCGGGTTCACACGGAGTTGCCTTTGCCGGAGACAACGCTGGAAACGGCCGGTTTGTCGACGAGAGAATGCAGCGGTGGGACACACATAAACACAGACAGACACACACACACACACACATGCACACACACACAGTCTCACTTATACCACCTGTGACACAATTTTACAATGAATGCAGCGTGGCCATGGAACTTCGGATGCACAAACAAAAGCTGCAACACGCTGAGTTTCATCCCACCCTTCCTCACGTGCTCCTGACCGCGGGAAACGACAAGTGTGTGCGCTTTTGGGACGTCCGTATGACGAGAGCAGCGCGAGTGACGACGACGGACCCGTGTCCAAATGTGGATGCGGTGGTGGAGGCCGCCACGCTGGGAAAGATCGAATTTGATTCACCGATCAACGCAGGTGGGAGAGAAAGAGAGAGATGTAGGATTCAAGTCAATGTGAACTCAAAGTTGCGCGCACCCGATGTGCAAATTGCCATCACATGGGCGTTAGAAGAAAAAGCACAAAAACTCAAAGACTCAAAAGCCAAAAAGCAGCAAACAAAATAATTGTTTCGATATCCCTGCGACCGAAGATTTGATCAACCGGAGACACGCCACTTTGCGTGCCCATTCTATGCAACAACAGCATACTTGAATCCGGCGGGACAGCGGCTTCTCACCACAACGCAGGACGACCGAATATCCGTCCACGATATCAACGCGCACATCACGTGCGCCGACGCAGACTCGCGTGCCAGTCTCGTTGTTCTTCATCCGCACCGTCACTTTCAGCACCTCGCAAAGATTATTGCCACGTGGCACCCGCGGCTGGACCTCTTTGTCATCGGCCGCTATCCAGACCCCGAATACGGAAGCGGTGTGTGTGTGACTCCGGTGTTGGGCATGCATTTTTGTGCTGGTATGCATGTGTGTGCATGTGTATGTATATGTGTGTGCGTGCATGTGCCTTGTGTGTGTTCATCCCCCGCCTGACGCGTCTGCTCATTTGATGGGTATCCCTCATTTTGTGCTTCCGTTTTGTGCACAGGTGACCGCCGCTCCATTGATTGTTACTGTGCCAAGACAGGCGCTATTGCTGCGAGAATTAAAGACCCTTCATTCGACGGGATTGTCTCGGTGCGGTACCGCGGTGTCTGTCGCTGATGTTTTATTACTGTCTTTTTAAAAAGTGTATTGTATTATGTTGTTCTTGTTGTGGAGAAAGTGAGGGAAACATGTTTGCCTGTTGCATGGATGGCAGTCGTGTCAATTTATTGGTACGATTCGCCAAACACTCAGCAGTGCCCTCATTTTCACTCCCCCCAACACATACACTCACCTACATATTACATATGTATATCTATCTTTACATACATGACATGCACAGATTAACAAATTCAACTGGGATGGCGAGACGCTTGCGTCGGGTGCAGGTGAGCGTTGTGTGCTTTGGAGTCTGTTGGCCCTTGTTGCATATCCGAAAAAGAAAGAAGAGGAGAAGACCAAAACAACTTGTGGCAACACATTTTGTGTACTACGCGATGATAATCCTCGGCGTGGGGTGAACGTGTGCAGTGTTGTGTGCTTTTTGGACTTAAATCTTATTTTTTATTATTAATGTAATGAGAACAACCGACACACTTGGAATGGTATTAAATATGGAATCCCATGTCATACTCATTCCGTCGGACAGGCCGCAGCACGATTGTGTGGAAGCGAAGGGGGGACGATACGAACGGGCCCATGGGTGGCACAATTGCTTCGAGGAAGCGGGGCGGAGGGGGTGCACATGACGGCGACAGTGACGATGGAGATGCTAATGGAGGCAATGCACGGGGAAAGCGTCCGCGAACCACAAAAACGGCGGGAAAACCGGCCGCGTCGAAGACCAATTCGAAAGCAAATTCGAAAGCGGGGGACGGGGGGAAAGGCAAGGGGAGGGCGTGATGGGTGTGTGTATTGTGCCCGGCAGTCGTCTGTCTTTGTCGGTTTGGCGTCGCTGTGTCACGGAACGGGTGTCTGCAATGGGTTCGGGAGACCATTTGTATGCCGTGTGTGAACAGCAATGCATCCCACAAGCAATGCCGCTTGTTTGAACTGTTTTTGTACATAAGTGGCGTCAGCCGCCCGCCAGGCGATCGCGCAAGCCCGGAAAGATTTACGGACGCGGACCGGTGTCAGATTTGCGCAAATCAATTGAACAGAAAATTTTGTTTATTATTAATAATTGTGGCTGCCAGTGGGCGCGATACATGTCTGGCGAGACCTTGACGTAGTAACTAAGCATCAGCTGTGAGATCTACTGTTTGTGGACGGCACTGTGCTGAGTTTGGTTATTAAATTAAGCAGTTCGACAGCCTGCCATAGTCGGGCCTAAGTAAGCTTAGTCCGTCATCGGTAAAACGAGGCTGGGCAGTGGTCTCGGATGGGTTCCTTATGCGTAGATAGTGCGGCCCTTGGCCCGCTTACATGAAATGTGCTTGCGAGCACTAAGATAAACATTGCCGAGTAAAGGGTTTCCTGGACGAAGATTTGCTACCATGCACTGAAATGCATTGCCGCGTTTACGATCCGCATTTGAAGCACGGAAAAGTGGCCGGACGGGTGTAATTGCAAGATGGCGGGGGCTTGTGACTAGTCATCCTCATAGGATGCGACAAGTCCAGTAAACACGCTGTCGATCTTAAGACCGGAGGTGCACAGAATCGACTGGTGGCCGGCAATTAGCCACTGACGCGCCCATCACGGCTGCACGTTACCGCTGCGCACGCGGCGCAATTACGAGACCACGGGAATTGCCTACAGAAGATGGACTGCGTGACTCACGGGTTGTGCAATAGCCACGCGCACGCACAGACAGTCTATTGTGAGTGAGCGAACTGCGCAGTTTGTGTGCCACCGTCAAAAGCGTGTCAGAGTGGGTTGATGCCCTCAGTGTGCAGAATTGCAGGGAGCGTGCAACTCGTTGTCCTGTGTGCACATGCGGACAGAGGTGACATGGACCACAGTACCAGCCAATCGCAGTGGCTTGCACACACGACAACGTGCACTGATTGGATCCGCATTTAATATCTATTTATAGAATGCGCATAAAGGCTATTTTTAGGCCCTGCGTGCGCCAAAAAACCAGCCTGCTCCACTTCGAGCACAACCACACACACACACACGACACGGGCAGCCACTCCTAAGCATCCGCTGCATGAACATCGGCAGAGTGAGTGCGGCAGAGTGAGTGGGGCCCCGAGGGTATAAAAGGGACAGCGCACTCTCTACTCCTGATCCTCATCACCAAACACGCGAATAACATTATTCAAGTGTTCTTCTTTATCAAGAGAGATAGAGCACAACATAGTTATCACGCCATACACACACACCAACCGACAAGAATTCTCAGCCCACAAGTATTTTTGGCAGTTGCCACAAGCGCATCTTCAACATGGAGATGAAGTCGCCCAAGGTCACCGTCGACATCGAGACGGGCGTTGACGAGAAGAAGCCCAAGCGGTGCTGCGGCGGACTCAGGGACCGCTGGGCAGCCCTCCCCACCTGGCAGAAGGTCGCCATCATCCTCACCATCATTGCCATTGCCGTTGTCGTCACCGTCATTGTGATTCTCTACGGCCTCGCACCCCTAATCGCCCAAGATAACGTCAACAACTCACGTTTTGTCATGGAGACAGTTGTTATGAAG